>JABCKD010000705.1:0-54214 GCA_013186415.1 Fusarium sp. NRRL 66088 | reverse complement strand
ACCTTTCTGAGAACCCAACGGTGCCCAGGATCATCATGGTGTTAGTTGTCTGTCTGGCCTGTCATCTAACTTATAGACTGGACATAATTAAAAAGAATCAACGATATTTAATGCTTATAGCAAATATATTTTGCACGATTAAAAAGCAAATGGGAATAAAGTAAGGAAACAGGAGACCGTTGTGAAACTCTGAAATCGGGGAGATGGAGATCGAGCCCTACGGACGGACGATACGATGGATGCTTTCGTCAACGGGACGGGACTGGGCTCCATAGTCCATACTAGACTGAGGTGTCCGGGCTTCCCAGCTAACTGCTACATACCTACGTACGCACGTATTCATCTGTGACGCCTGTCTGACCCTCGTTGACCCATGACCCATGACAAATTCGGGAACCCCAGGTCGTCGCAAACGATGGCAGGAGGAGCACGAGCCATCTTTGTTGCGAAAGAAGAAACGAACATGAGGATAAAAAAAAAAGATTAGGGGATTCTAACCCGAGACAGCGTCACGGTCGGGGTGGTGTTGAAGACCGGCGTCGGACGCCTCGGCCGTCTCCGGGGCTCCGGGCGGGGGATTTCATGGGCGGGCGCCAGCCACCTTTCTGGGTCTTTCTGATCATGTTTGTCAGAAACGACGACGATGTGGATGTGTCGTTGCGTTGCGTTGCGTTGCGTTGTAGTTGTTCTCGGTGCGAGGAGAAAAATACGCGGCCCATTTCTCCTCACAGCCCTCTTTTTTCGGCGCCGACGGCCACCGGGGTTTTGCACTTGCTTTGCTTGGTGCCCGTTTTCCAAATCCATCATGGTCATAGCAATCCATGGGAGACGGGGCTTGCTTGCTTGCTGGTGGTAACTACTGGTGCGCGGAGGTCACGGCGATGGCGTGCCTTGGAATTGTGGCGTCCAGGGCACCCCAGGCAAGGAAAAGAGCCGACTAGGGGAGTCGACGAGGCTCGGCAGTGACAAGATGAGGTTACTCTTTTGGTTGGGGGTGTGCTTTGGCCCTTTTTGAGTGGATCTATGGGAAGTGGGAAGACAAGACAGACAGAAAGAGAGGAAGAGAGAGAGAGAGAGGTCACACAGGTCAAAGCGATAAATGCCGGAAACAGATTTTATTCATTGTTCAAATGTGTTGAGTCCCTTCAATCTCATCTCTCGGCCGATTGCTAAGCGGAACATGAGAAGCAAGCGATAATAAAAAAAAAAGAAGCGTGACACATCTGGCCGAGATGAAAGATGGCCTTTGCGAATGAAGCTGCCGTCCGTGTAAGAGACAGAGAGAGAGAGACGGCCCTGATGGGGGTGAAACGAACGCGTAGAGGCGCAAAGCCACTGTAGACAGGAGCTCTCGCGGTGCGTCAGAGGTGCATCAAGGAGGGGCGTGCATCTTGGGTAGCAGGGGGGAGTGTGCAGACAGAGAAACGCCAAGCTCCAGCCACAGCAGCCACGCATTGTCACCTAAAAAGGCTTAGCGGTCCCTCATCTGGGGGTGCAGTCCCACCAGAATTGGCACGCCGGGACCTGCCAAGTACCTTGTCGTCGGTACTGCGAGATGGGAAAGGATGAGGCCGATGGGGATTGGGGAGCCAGCCAGACCTAAGGGAAGGATCCATGATGGAGAAAAAGCGCGAGGCGCCAGTAAGAAGAACGCGAGAACGAAGGTACCTCTCCACCCTAACCAGGTAGAGGTAGGTAGGTAACAGTATCAAAGCAAGGTCACGGTGAGAATTAGAAACCCGAACGAGAGGGGGAATGAGATGATGAGGAGGAGGAGGAGGAGGAGCAGAAGGATAGAGGCGGGGGTGCATCAAGAAAGAAAGGGCAAGCTTGACAAGGCAAGGCAAGGCAAAAAGGCACCACTTTGCCTGGCCTAGTCCGAATAGACTACGCGTGCGCAACAAGGACCCTCGAGGAGACAAGAGCACGGATACGTAAAGAACCAAGGCCGCAAGCAGTCTAGGGGGGGAGCATCAGAGAAGGGACACTGAACGAATATCGCGGCGACGGACGGACGAACGATGGCATGGGGATGGATCGCTCCATTCATGGATCGTTGGCTCGTTCGGTACATACAGCCCAAATCAATTCCCGTCAAAGTGCACACACACACGCCTGGGTCCCATCTCTCATGCTGGGCTGGGCTGGGCTGGCTGGGCTGGCTGGCTTGGGCTTTAGGATGGGTACCTCTCTAGGTTGTCTCGCCCCACAGAGCCGCCGCAGTCCCGTCCGTCCCAGTAAGTCAAGTCCCAGGCCAAGCAAAGCAAGGTCCCGGGCTGCCATCCATCCACCATCATCGGTTCTCCATCATGGCTCCCGGAGCTATTCGCGCAGCAAACACACTTTTTTGCTTCGGACCGCAGTAGAGGCAGCTGCACGGTAGAGGAGAGGAAAAAAACCCTCGTGGCTCCGAGATGCACACATGCAGGAACCAGATCAACTGATATTTGATCTAGGCAACCCGGTGACTCAGTGTTTTCCTGAACCCGGGATTGAAAAATCGTTGGGAAGGTGGTTTAAAAGCCGCCTTGTTGTGTGGTGTTTTTTTATCTCCTCCTCCAAGTCGACTTGCGGCAGTCATAGTCTATATAAGGTACGGACCCCCCTTCCTCTCCTTCCCCACACCAACTCCATTACATCCAACCTCCAAACTCACCTTCTTCCCAAACTCTCTCCAGAGATAATTGGAACAGCTCAACTTGAACTCTTATTTCAATTATCCTTTACACAATACCCCGGGCGACAGACAAACTTGAAGTAGTACAGCACATCAGCACCAGTACTCCCCATCTTCATATTACCACCACACCCCGAGCAAGGCACCTTGCCTTTCTTACTACCTCGTCTCTTCACACTCTTACTTCATCTTGTCCTCCTTGCACACACACATTCCTCTTCACAATGAGCAGTACTCTGCTACCCACATACGTGGGGTACATCCACTCAACTCTCGATGCCCTCATCATCTTCGAGGCCTGTCTGTCAGGTGCACGCAATCACGTCCCACGACGACCACAAGATCGAGAACGACAAGAGCTCATCAGAAGCGGGAATGTATTCATCTACGAGGAGCACGCCTCAGGAATCAAGCGCTGGACAGATGGTGTGTCATGGAGCCCAAGCCGCATACTAGACAACTTCCTCGTCTACCGTGAGCTCGAGAGGCCCTTTGGCCCAGGCGAGAAGAAGCGCGCCCTCAAGAAGCCCAAGAAGATGAGCAACGGCATCACAAAGACCGAGTCGAGGTGCGAGAATAGAGACGACGACCGTGCTCTGATCGGCTCTCTGGTGGACTCGTACGACTTCAAGCAGTCGGGCCTGGTCAAGAAGACAATCAGCATAACCTTCCAGGGTGTCCCCCACCACCTGGTGAGCTACTACACATGCGAAGATGTCAAGTCAGGCCGCCTCACCTGTCCCTCGAATCATCCGGACCTCCGGAACCTCATCCCTCGCAGCGAGCTCCTCATGTCGCAAAACTTCCGAGCGCCCATCGACGGCACCGACAGCTCCACTGACGAGCGCTACCAGAGCCAAGTCCTTGTGGACTATGGTTACAATACATCTATCCAACAAGTGCCGTCTATGATGCCCAATTACCACATTGGTTACTATTATGCACAAGGCCAGCTGCCACCGATCCACATGCAACAACAACAACAACAACAACAGCCGCAGCATCATCATCACCAACATCATCCACATCAACAATCACCACCACAACACCACGAACAACAGCAGCTCATGTCACCAGCACATCTGCAGCACTTGCAACAACAGCAACAACAACAGCAGCAGCAGCAGCAGCAGCAACATCAGCAGCAACAACAACAACAACAACAACATCATCACACACAACAACAGGCATATGTAACATTGCCTCCCAATCCGCACCTCTCTTCATTTTCTTACATGCCCGAGATTTCGGGTATTGACACATCAAATATGGATAACTCAAATCTCTTCTAAAAGCCCAGTTTAGTATTAGGTATCAAATTAATACAACAAAAAAAGTCCAAAAAATCATGAGAGCGCCCAGACAGCACTAGGTCTAAGTGGCGCCCATGACTTGGAGATGGATTCAAAGTTTCAGAGTTCCCTACCCGTGTGTTCCGCAACCTTGTTGCAGTTGTTAGTAATCCAACTAGAGAGGGCGTGATGAAATGTGAAACAGGCCCCTGGACTTTCCTTGTTAATCGATAACCTTGCCGTAGGTATGCAAGCCAATCATTGATTAACTCTGGGCAGTGGGATGTCCGATATACCAAGTTGGGTTATTTGATGACCCAATAAGGTTATGCTTCTGCCAATCCTATGGGACGTATTGTTTTAAAATGTCCGGTAGCAACCTTCTAGAAGGAAAACGGATAAAAGGCAGAATGCAAACTTTCTGGGTCATTGTCTCGCTGTCTTGACTGTTTGCAATCATGAATGTCCAAGTTGGTGTGTGTAACAGAACAGCCACTCTGAAGATGCCAGTGTGCACAGACAACAGTCTAATATCCAATTCCAAATAGATACGAAAAAAGGATGACGTTTATCCTAGCTCAATTCATCTCTTGGCTTCTCGCTAGGTAAATCTCTGGAGAAAAAAATCATTCTCGTCCCATTCTAAAACAAAAAGGGGGCATTTCCCGGACGGCGCGGCGGTGTCTCCCCCCATCCCATCCCATCTCGGCTCCGGGGGGAGATAACCGGATCCCTGTGCCGTGGTTCCCGCGGGCACAACGAAGAAAAAAACCCCACACCCCGTCCGGCGAGTACCGAGAAAGGGATTGATTTTTTTTTTTTTTGGCGTGGGGCTCGAAAAAGATGCGATTGGAGAGCACGTGCGAAAAGGTACGTATTCACATGTCCGGGGTGGTGGACAAGCCGCTAACGGGGGTGGGTTTTTTTTCTTTCTCTTCTCTTTCTTACGTAGCCAATCGTCAGATGCGCAAAAAAAGAAGATCGGTCGGTTCGGAATTGGGGGCATTTCGAATCTTTGCCCTCTTCTCCAATTGATCTCTTTGAAGTGTTTTTTTCTTCTTGACAGCAAAGTCTAGATGTTGTTGTCTGCGAGGTTGGCTGGGAGGGCGGTGACTGGTAGGTGTTTGCCTGGTGGGTTGAGGTTTGCGACGACGAGGAGGTTATTCTTTACGAGGTCGCAAGCTTGGTTGGAGCAAAAGAATAAGGAGGAGTAAGTCCTTTTTTTTTATATATCTATTAATGGATTAGATGATATATCAGACTAATCTATTAACAGACCAGCAGTCCTTAAAAAGACAACAACAACTCCTCCTACCCGCCCGGCCGTCCTACACGAAGACATCTACACGATCCCCAACATCCTCACCTTTACACGCCTCATCGCCGCTCCCGCCATTGGATACCTGGTACTACACGATCAACACGCCTGGGCAGTGGGTCTGTTTGCCTACGCTGGAGTCACGGACCTGCTAGATGGATGGATAGCGAGGAGGTGGAACAGCAAGACTGTCGTGGGGACTGTCATTGATCCCATGGCTGACAAGACCCTCATGACCATCTTGACGGTTTGTCTTGCTATCAAGGGAGCCCTGCCGAGTATGCTATATATCACATATCATAATATTGTTGAAACGAAACAAGAAAAAAAAAAGCTGACACTTGGACACAGTCTGGGTTGCAACCGTCATCCTCGGTCGAGATGTAGGACTCGCCATTTCAGCCATTTACTATCGCTGGATTTCACTCCCTCCTCCAAAGACGTTTGCCAGGTATTGGGATTTCTCTCTTCCTTCGGCTGAAGTCCGTCCTACCACCATTAGCAAGTACAATACCTTTTTGCAACTTGCACTCGTTGGGGTCACGACTGCTGCACCACTCGTGGGAACAGACTTGACACCCGCATTGACGATAATGCAGTAAGTTTTTGCTTTGACGAGTTTGAACTGGGGTTGTTGAAGCTGACAGTAAAAAGATATGTTGTTGCTGGTACGACTATTTGGAGCGGAGCGAGTTATATTTATACAAAGGATGCTGTCAAGATTCTCAACAAGCCTAAACCCTGAAAAAAGGAATCTTGACCTTATGGAGAATAAAAAAAAAAAGTAAAATGTCTAAACTTGGTAATTCGAGTCGCTACGGGACAAGGTAGAAAAACCGCACCGTTGATGAGACTAAAAAAAGAGAACCTCACTAGCCAAGAAGCTGAAAAAAGAGAACGGGGTTGAGAGAACTCTCACGCCGTTTGGTGTTATATACGCCCCCTTTATCACACAACATTATATGCCCCCCCTGAATGAAATTTAAATTTCTAAAACGTCTTTCGTCAAGTTAAGCTCAATCATGGTTTCAAACTATCAGTAGCTCAATATGCGCGTGTGTGTGTCTTTCTTTTTTGGTATGCTTTGAACTAGTGAAGTTATCCCAACTAGCCTCAACGTCAAAAACATGCAGCCCTACAGACAAAGATATGCTTTTCTGTCGATTCGAGAAATAAGCTTATATTTCACACACCGCCGCCGGTTCTCCAACTACCCAGATTGACTTTTTGTGAGAGATCTCCCCCTGCAAGATCAAAAAACGCCCTTAGCCCAAATGCTCCTTTTTTAAGATATTCGTACAAAACCTTTCATACAAGGGAGGGAAAAAAACTCAATCTAAAGTTTGTCTATTTCCCTTTTATTTCCCTCCCTGGTTTTCTTTTTAGGGGACCTCGCCTAAACTCTCTCTCGATGGACGTCTTCTGACGTAGGCTAGTAGTCGTAGACTTCCTGATGGAGTCACACCCTCTACTCGACGAGCTTGGGCAAGAGTCTCCGGCCTGGCGACTTTGAGAGCTTCCTTCTCTGACATGGCAAGGCCGGGAATCTGATCGTAGTCGAGACTTGTAGGGATGCGGACACGTTCGTCGTTTGTGAACCGGCCGCGTTCTGCTTCTTGCATCTTGATATAGGGGGCGTAAAAGGCCTCGATGGCAACGCGACTGCGTATACGCGGCGAGTAGCTCATGATCTCTGGCACGACGGATACAAGCTGTTCAAGCTCGATGCGTGTGTTGGAGCTTGAAAGTCGGAGCATGTCGAGGCCATCACGACGGGCCGTGTTGCGCTTGAGCTGAAAGCCCTTTTCGATCCACTGCGCAGGGCTGAGGGATACAGACCGAAGGGCATTTGTGAGGTCGTCCATTTGCTGACGCTCATCACTATATGTCCTCCATCGCTTATCCGAGATGACACCCCATTCACGGCCCTTGGATGTAAGTCGGAAATCGGCATTGTCAGCTCGGGCAGCCATGCGGAATTCGCTGCGGGAAGTGAACATGCGGTATGGCTCAGTGACACCCTTTGTGATGAGGTCGTCGATCATGATACCAATATAGCCATCACCTCGTGACAGGGATACACCTGGGAGTCCCTTGGCTGCACGACCTGCGTTGATACCCGCGAGAACTCCCTGGCCTGCAGCCTCCTCATAGCCTGTTGTTCCGTTGATCTGTCCGGCCAAGTACAGACCGCTGATGGCCTTTGTTTCCAGCGTTGACCTTAGACCACGAGGGTCGATGTAGTCATACTCGACACCATATCCGGGTTGAAGCATCTTGGAATCCTCCAAACCTGGAATCGTACGGAGAGCCTGCTCCTGAGCGTCTGCAGGAATGGTCATTGACAACCCGTTCGGGTACACAACAGGGCTGTCAAAGCCCTCTGGTTCAAGCCAAACGATATGCCGGTCCTTGTCAGCGAAGCGTATAACCTTGGCCTCCAGAGAAGGACAGTACCGCGGACCCTTGATGGTCTCGCGGATGTGGATCGTCTTGTCGAGGTTATCCCGGACAATCTGGTGCGTCTTCTCATTCGTATAAGTCACATTGCAAGTAAGCTGCTCCTCCACCGCCACCGTATCATTCAGATAGCTGAAAGGAGAAGGGGGATCATCTCCGTACTGCTTTTCCAGAATGTCAAACTTGATGCTGTCCCTGGCGATTCTCGGGGGTGTACCCGTCTTGAGACGACCAAGCTGAAAGCCCGCATCCCGGAGCGACTTGCTCAGGCCAAAGGTAGCAGCCTCTCCAATACGACCAGCAGGATAGCACTCAAGACCAATGTGTATTTCGCCGCCGAGAAACGTCCCCGTCGTGATGATGACCTTGCTCGTGGGGAGGACCTGACCCGACTCGAGTCGAACACCGGCGATGCGACTTGAAGCGCCGTCTACGGGCTCTTGGTCTGAGAGGACGATATCAGAGACGCTGTCGAGGACAATGGATAGGTTCGGGTACGAAGAGAGTTCCTCCCTCATATGTTTCTTGTACAAGTCTCGATCGATCTGAGCACGAGGTCCCTGTCGCAATCCACATTAGCTCTTCAATCTCGTCAAGGCCAGTCAGTAGTAGTGTTACAAACCCAAACCGCCGCTCCTTTCCGCCGGTTCAACATGTGAAACTGCACGCCCGCCTTGTCAATGATCCTCCCTGCCAGGCCGTCAAACGCATCAATCTCCCGGATGATGGTTCCCTTGCCAATTCCTCCGAAGCTCGGGTTACACGAACATGTTCCTAGGTTGTCGAGTTTCGGTGTGATCAAGGCCGTCCGGGCTCCGGCTCGTGCGGCCGCGGCGCATGCTTCGGCGCCAGCATGGCCACCTCCAATCACCACCACATCAAAGGGCCTGTTGCGGGCTGTTAGCCATGATTGCGATAAGCGACAGAACGATATTCGGGCTCACCTCGAGTCGCCAGAGACAGTCGCAAGGTGCCGTCGTCTTCCAATCTGCCATTGACGTCGCCAGATGGTTGGCTTTGGTCTTAATAGGGAACGCATTGCATGTCGTCGCTTGGGATGCAAAATTCGCCTTCCGCTATCCAATGTTGAAATCAATCAGTTGCCATTAGTGGAGTTGCGACTAGCCGAAATATGACGTTATCGAGCTGGACTACCTAAGGTACCTATCTAAACACCAAAACCAGGCTCTCCGTCTCTGTAGATACTCTCAGAGCTTTTCAGACCCGATTCTAGACTAAAAAAGAGACCGAAAACTCATCGCTGTCATAAAAGAATACACCTCCTCTAACCATTTATCGCCTGCCCCGAGCCTCTGGCCATGAGGTGACAGCATCATCAACCTCTTCCAAGAATGAGGCCGAATTGTGGACTGTTGTACCGCCAAGGACGATCCGTACGCCGGGGCTCGTCGCGTTCAGCCCTGCAATCATCTTTGCCTCCTCATACGTAGCGCCGCCGGCGATAAACACGATAATGTCCTGAGGCTTATCCTTGGTCGTGCCTCCACCCTCCACGAACGGATACTGCTGTTCCTTTAACCTGCCCTTGATCATGTTCTGAAGGGTGCTTTCGAGAAGTGGGCTGTGCTGCGTGTAGACGTTCTCAACGCCCTTGAGGCCCTTGAAACGGCTCGACGCTCCAGAAAAGATACCGGCTGACTCAAATATTTCCGAGATTCCACTCTGGGATTGAGACGCCTGAAGCGATGTGTGGTATGCTGCCAACTTGTCGACAAGCTCTGCCTGCCGAGGAGCCACGCCACCAGCTGCGACGAGGAGGTCTGTAAGCATGGCAAGGGAGTTTGAGGGATGCTTCTGATAGCGAAGGGCGTACAAGGCCACCAAGCCGACCTTGCTTTCTGAAGTGACGTTGGGAGATTGGATGAGTCGTTGGATGTTCTAGTACTCAGTTAGTGGCGTCGAACCCTCGTGTCAAAGTGATATTGTATTACCTTGACGTCAGTTCCATGGTTCTCATTGCAGGCTAGACTCTGTTCCAGCTCGCTGACTTCGAGCAAGTTCTCCGCTGCCACCCTCCGACTGAGTTCCGAAACCAGCGTGACATGTTTGCTAACATTGCCAGAGAGCTTGCGGAACTCGGGATACTCCTCAATAAATCGTTTCATATCGGATATTGACTCGATGTTTTCGTTGTTCTTAGTCTTGGACTGAAACTGGCCAACGTACTCCTTGATGTTGCCTCCCAGGTCGCCAAAGTTGAGAAACATGTTCTTCTTGAAGAAAGGATCCTGATCCTGGGACAGGACAATCTCCTTCAGGTCGGGTCCAACATCTGGAACGTCGCTCAGGTCAACACGACCGTTCTGGATGCCCAGAAGGTGATGCACCATGGCTTGGTATGTCCACTGTGTAAGTAGCGGCGTCACGGGGTCCTCTCGGCGATCCAGCACAAGAAGAATTGGGGGCGTGTCCACGGGACGGAACTCAAATAGTTGATCCTCCTGGGTCATTAGATATCGGACCTCAGATGCTAATTTCTTGGCGATGGGGCTTGTCTTTTGGTATCGGATGAGAGGCTTCTTCTTAAGCGATAGTAGCACTGCTAGGAGACCCTCGGCGCAGCGCTGTAGGGAGTCAGGATTCCAAGTATCAGGGCTGCCGGCCCAGATGCGACGTTGGGGAAGTGTAAGGCCGATGGAGAAAAGATCAGGGTTGATAACCGTGTAATCGGCATAATGCTCCTGAACCAACTTGACCACCTCATGGTCATCTGCCTCGGCCAGGCGTTCTAGTGATGACTTCTTGAGCACGTTTGTGAAATACAGTTGGTACTCTCCATACTTGGGGTCTCGTAGCTCATCTATGAGCAACTGAATGGTTTCGGGCGATGGCCGTACGAGACACAGACAGCGTAGATGTCGCATCTTCTCGCGGGTTGCATTGTCCAGACGGTCGATGAGGTAGACCTCGTGACTGAGAAGGGAAGATTGTGTGATTGCTGTGGAGATGATGGAAACAGTTTCTCTATCAAGAAGGAGGATCTTCATCTTGGCAGACGACGTATCGGTCGTCGTAATGATCCTATTGATGTACCCAGTGGTGGCCTGGGCGACGTCCATGATGGCGACTAGTGCAGCACCCTAAGGCTGCGCAGAGAGATATCCCTTGATTATTCGGATCCTGGGTTCGATAGAGTAGTGATGGAACAAGTTCTGGTTATTCGAATCTGTTGTGATTGTTTGTTGGGGAAATCGATGATGGCTCTTGCTTGCAAGGAGGCTGGTTGAGAGCCGTCGTCATGAGGTGAGCCCAGTAACAGCATGGCCACCTCGGTATCTGCATAACTCCGATTTAACCCGGCAAGCTGAGAAGGAGCTCCACACTCAGCCAACCTCTTCATCATGAGTGCTCGGTGACATCAAGAAGCTAAATTGGCAACACAGTCATCATGTTGGACGGCTTCTATTGATCGCGTTGTATTTTCCTCGAGGCTATTAATCAAGGGCCCTTTCATGCTCCAGAAGCCCATTGATCCTCCCCTCTATCCTTAATTATGGGTGATACCTGTCCCCAGTCACCCGAACGGACGTGAGTATCAACGTACCCTGCATCATGGCAATTACCCGATCTGACATTATATGACCAGCCTGTCCTTCACTCAAGGCTTCATTGTCGGACAAATCTCGGTCGTTCTTGTGTTGGCCGCCTTTATCAAGTTCTTCATCTTTGGTGACCCTCCTTCACCCGACGTCACCGCTTCCTTGAGGGCAACCGAGCGACGGTCAAGGACGCTTGCTCATAAGCGCTCGTTGCTTAGTTTGCGCAGCTCTGGCAATCGTCAGGACAGAGAGTTGAGCCGCAAGAAATCGAGTGTCCTCAGAAACCCTCCTGTGCTTACCATTGGATCCATCCTCAGCAAGACGTACTACAATGTCGACAGCCATCAGCCTGAGAGTCTCGACTGGTTCAACGTCCTTATTGCTCAGACTATTGCACAGTTTCGCAGCGATGCCCAACACGACGATGCCATTCTCAACTCACTGAGCAAGGCGCTGAATGGAACCTCACGCCCGGATTTTGTTGATGAGATCAGGGTCACAGAGTTGAGCTTGGGTGAAGACTTTCCCATATTCAGTAATTGCCGCATCATCCCGGTTGATGAAGATGGAATGAGTCTTGGTATCGGAAAGAGATTTGACCCGGCTACGGCAGCGAGAGATGGCACGCGCCTTCAAGCACGGATGGACGTTGATCTGAGCGACATGCTCACTCTCGCCGTGGAAACGAAGCTCCTACTTAATTATCCCAAGAAATTATCGGCGGTACTTCCTGTCGCACTGGCCGTCTCGGTGGTCAGATTCAGTGGCACACTCTCAATATCCTTCATCCCCAGCAATCCCTCTCAGCCGACCAGGATGATCTTCAACTTTCTTGATGACTACCGGCTGGACTTTTCTATTCGGAGTCTCCTCGGCAGTCGTTCTCGACTCCAGGATGTACCCAAGATTGCTCAGCTTGTTGAAGCCCGCCTCCACCGGTGGTTTGATGAGCGAGCTGTTGAGCCACGGTTTCAGGAGATTGCCCTGCCAAGCCTGTGGCCGCGAAAGAAGAACACCCGAGGCCCGGATGACGGACTGGCTGAAGGGAGCGCTTCCATGGGTCGGTCAAAGGGTAAGGATGTTGGTCGAGACTTGCGGGACGAGGTGTTCGGGAGTGATGCAGGTAGTAGTAGGGACCGAGCATCACTTCGTCATCGCCGAGGAACGAGAAGCGACGACAGTGACGATTTTTCGATGCCCGGATCGATACCTCGATCTCAGAGAGGTACATAGTCATGTATTATTAGTATTAGGAAACACTCCAATTCACTTAATTCTGAAACTCTCGCACGGTTCTTGTCAGCTTCTGGAATGCCCACATGACCGGCAGATGTCAATGTTTAGAGTTTCGTTGCTCATTACGCGCACAGACAAGACCTTCCCTTCAGCCTTGACCTAACGTTAACGTCTGGAACGCCGAGTCTGGGGAAGACGACCATAGCGTAGTCTATGAAGGGAGATTGTTTATTTAATTCTAGTCGTGTGGTCGATCTAAGTGTGCGTCATGGCGAAAGTCATATCAGAACTCGGCTAGGGCCATGGGAGTCTCGGTCAACGAGTACAAGTTCTGTAACCAGACCACCAGACCAGCCACCAGGAGCACGTAATAGACGGCTGTATATCGCTTCCGAGCTGGATCGTCTTCTGCTAGCCAATATGGGTCAACCTGGCCCCAGAAACGAGGCAAACCCATGCAGTTACAGAATGCATGGATAAGAACAACAGCCAGAAGGCTGCCGGTTCTCAGAAACAAGAAGGTGGCATAAGCACCAAATAATGTGGTGTAAGTTAGTTGGAAGAGGGACCGGAGAATGGCCACAGGAAGAGGAGTGTGAGGATGAGTGATTCGGAACTCATAAAAGTGGTGAAGATGAGCCAGTCCGAAGACGAGAGGCGAGAGGAAGATAGTGCCGGTGAGGCTGGCTCCAGACCGGAGGAGCAGTGGTACTCCAGCTGAACGGAAGAGACATTCTTCAGTGATTGGACCCTTTCGGTAAATCAGTAAGACGGAAAAACCAGGCTGGAACAAGGCAAGGCACAAGAAGCGGTGTGAAGAGAAGGCTGAAGTTGAGACGACTGCGGGGGTTGTTTGAGGATTGACAGGGGCAGCATGGGGATGGATATCAAGGGGACAAAGTCAAGTTTACGTACCGCTACCATGTTCCTCCAGGTGGGCCAATCAGTCCAGAGGTCCCTGAGAGGCTGGAGATGAAGCCATTGCCTGGCGGCTCCTTCGATGAAGAGCGACTCATACAGGGGGCCGGCGAAGAGCAAGGCTGTGAGCCAGAGGGCCCGGGCAGCGTCGACGAGGCCGACGGGCCAGTAACCCATGAAATGCAAGGGGTTGGGGATTGCTATGGCGGCGTGAGACGAGAGCAGGTACAGCGTCACGAGGGAGCAGATTGCCGTGGACAGCGAGACGACAAAGATGCGGGCGCGGATCGCCTCGGGGGCATCCCTGGAGCGGGTTGGCGAGGGCCTGGTGGCCGCTGAGAAGTAGAGTGGGATGACATAGACGAGGCAGTAGACGACCTGTATTTTAATGGTTCAGATGATGCAAGTCAACACTACATGAGACGCAAGATGTGATCTGTTGATACTGGGGGGAGGTAGAGAGTGATATGAACCGGGGGGTTGTGAGAATCCGTGGAGGTGGATGGGGACTAGGAACAGGTGAGGCTCACCAGCAAGGCCACGGCGTGAGGCGGTGCGAACCCCGCCGAAATCGAGGTAGACATTGGATGCTCTGGTGAAGGAAGCCCTGTTTTTTACTTTCCGAGCAGTTGTTGGTGAAGGAAGAAGAAGGACAGGTTCAAGTTTGGGAGAAGAGAAAAGGAGAAGTTGGCTAAATGAAGAACCGAGTTGGAGGAATGGTTACGGGGCAAACAAGAGAGAAAAACAGTCAGCATTACCGCATTATTCTGTCAAAGAGAGGCCATTCAAAGAAACGAAGAAAAAGAGGACCACGACCAAAAAGCACAGATGTCCTCACCAGCCACAACTTGGTTGGATACCATTGTCCTCAGAATTGGAGATGGATCCATTTTGCCTCTATGCTTGCTTGGGTAAGCAGACTGGCATTCTTTCCCGGGAATAGTGACATCCATCACGGGGAAAAAAGACCATCCCACTGTGGAAGAAAAAAAATGTGCAGGGTCTTTACGGGAGCTAGTGAGGGATAACCGGGAGCATATGGAGGAGCTCCAGCACTTTTCCTCGTCTTTTTTTCCCTCTCACCCTGGCATTGTTCGTCCTTCATTTCAACGTGCATACGAGCTATCGGGGGCATGCGCGGCTTCCGCATGCGGTGAGCTACAAGGTACATAAAAATCCTCGGAAGCGAAATGATGTGGAGATGTGAGTTATAACATGCCCTCATAAGGGACCTAATGAAAGAAGGACACGAATGTTTTGGTAATATCCCGAGCAGGTTCAGTTGGGAGATGAATTTGTGAACGGGACAAGATGTCCATCGACAGTCATGCATGACTAGTGCAGCCGCAACTTTCATCCGTCTGTCTGCTCAGCCACCACAGACATTGACGATATCCCCTTACCTCAGCTCAGGCAAGGGCATGAATCAAGGCGAAGAGACAGTGAGTGACGGTACCTGCATTAGGTTCAGCGGGCCCCGGCACCAAGGAGAGACTGTTCCGTGAGCTGAGGACCACCGACCCGATACGTAAGGGCATGAGGAAAGGAATCGTTGAGAGGAAGACTTGATGGCTCAGACCAGCTACACCGAGCATGCTGAGAAGCATGACGGCATGGAGATTACCCTATATAGTGGTGAGTTGAAAAAGATCCATCTCATCTGAGAAGGGACCTTCTGTTGGCTTAGCGGTCAAGTTTTCATGCTCGAGACATTGGAAGACATGACCGAGAGACAAAAGCTCATCGGCAAGCTGCCGACACTAGCCAGCGATAGTCCGACAATCAACAGTCTCGCCCGTCTCCCCTAGACCAGACCGAGGTTTTGGAGCGCCCCATGGGACACTAAAATAGAGGGAGGAGACGCGACTTAATAAACACGGGAGACGCGAGCCTGACACGTCTGACAAAGACAAGTCAGCGGAGCCTCAGTTGGGAAGATGTCGTCCGAGGCGCCAAGCATAGGTAGGCGCAAAGCTTAAAAAAGAACAGAGACAGACGTCTTGAAAAGTTGTAAATCGCCAACGAGGAATGGCTGTCGATTGCCTGGACACAGAGGACACAGAATGCGACCAGGTGGAGAGAAACAAAAAGGTCACGTTTAGGTGGTTTCTGCAGGTCTCGGTTTCGAGAGGCGCCCTCTCTCGCCTGGTGGATTGGAACAGACGCCAGGAGGACCATGTACATGTCACCGCACCAAATTTGATAGGAGGGACATGTACCTGGTCACTTTGACAAGTTTGCGACATTCAGGTAAAACAAGCGCCAGAAGCAGAGACAACAGAGGCGGCCAATTTCGACGGCCTTTGACTTTCGAAACTGCTTCTTTTCTTGGAAAGAAAAAAAAAGAATAAACGCACGAGATCATCCTGGTTTTTGTTAGATCGAATGGCTGACGGTAGTTGATGCCCATGAAGGGAATCCTGTATTGATGCCGGTACATCGTCATTCTTGTGCCTAGGCCCTTGTGGCTTGACCACTTTGTCGGGGGTGAGCACCCATTGAAGGCTTGCCACCTGGCCGAGGTGGTCCCAGTTAATTTCTCTCGGAGCCTTGGTCTTTTGCTGTTCCAGAAAGACAGAGGTCATCAGCGACATCTTACGAGCAGAGGGCTGGTGTTTGCAGGGAACCATGTACTTATTGGGCGTCGAGGCAGAGCATCGTCCCCGCCAATAGTGTCTCGATAACCCAATCAGTTCAGACAGATTTGCTTGCAACCTTTAGAAAGGTGCATTCTCTGAGGGGACAAATCAGAGCTCGTCATGGACAAGAAGCCGTTTTTCATTGCCTTTCCCCCCTGAGTTTTGAAGCCTGATTGATTCGTTGCCTCTCCCCCCTTTCTACAATGACCTTCCCTTTGGAAAAGGAAAAAAAAAATCTTCTTCAGATCTCGCCCAGCCACCTCGTCCCCCAAGTTGCGGTGTCTTCAAGACAGACCGAGATGTCAGAAACCACCATCCCATCCCCTATCTCAAGCACCCTAGCTCCCCGTTGGACCAGGGGGTCCAACGGTCCCCATCGCCCGCCCGCCGCGCCTGCAGGAGGGAACCCTGTTGCAGCTAGGTAATATCCCATCGCCGCTAGCTGGAATCGCCTCCATGGCGCTTCCAACAACTGGTTCACGTCCGTCGATTCACTCCACGTCACCGGGCTCCAGGGGCCCTGCCTGACGGGTACAGAGGGTTTGTTCCACCACGGCCTGTAAGGGGAAGGGAAGCTTTTTCCAGCCATCGTCTGTGTGTGCCCCAGGCCTGCTTGTGCTTCGTGCTTGTGCGTCCCGCCTAAGGGATCGCTTGACAGCCTCCTCTGTAGCTTGTTCAGGTCACTGCAACCTGAGCTAAGGAAGGTACATACGGTACTCTGGCCGCTGCTCCTGCCGCCCGTGGTCGCATGTGGAGGCGACCTGTCTTGCCCTTTTCTCTCTTGAAGCTACCTACCCGCCCGCTCCTTCCCCATGATCCCATGGATCTCTCGTCTTTCTCCTTCCGTCAATCGTGTTTCCAGTCCTCTCTCTCCCCGTACATTCGCTCGCTATAATCGGCCACTGGCCAGTCACTCATTCAATCTTTTGATCTTTCTCACACTCCTTGCTTCTCCCTCTATTCGTTTGATGCTTCATTGATTGTTCTTTTCTCTTCTTGGTTATTTCCATTTTTTGGCCCCATCTTTTACACACCACCATTCAGTGCTTCTTCCCACAGACGACATTTCACGAGTTCAAGATTCAACTTGACGATAGTTTGGATATCTGGTATTGGGTTGCTCCGACTATTACTTGATCGACTCTATTCCAAAAATTTTGGTGCTCTATTAATGCCATCTTCTCGCCGTGGCTCTTAATTCCTCCGTCGACATCTCCCGTCCCGGCCGTGGCCCTTCTCACGACCTCCGAACCCCTGACCCACACTCCGGCTCCGACAGAAACGACGTCTACGCCTCAACGATAATTCTTTGAGAGATCAATTGATCTTGCCCATTCTGGGGACAAGATTGGCAGTTTATTCTTCTTCTCCTCATGTTGCGGATAGAACGGCTATTGCCGCTCAGTGCGTAGAGCATGTCGGTCTCCCCGTCTTGCTCTCCGCCGAGACGGGCCTTACACGAGCGCACCGACTCTGAGAACAACCGCCTCCAGATTCGAATCGTTCCTTACAGTCCGCCCCGAATCGCCTCGGACGGCACCACGCCCCGGCCCGTCTCCTACGCCGACGCGAGTACCGAGACCGATCCGGAGCTTGGTCAAATCTGCTGCGACCCGTTACATTCCTCAAGTCCACTCTTTGAAACGCCTTCTCCATCCTTGCAGCGGGGTAGGACTCGAAAGGCTGCTCTATCGCCTTCACCATTGAGCCGTCACCCTCAATATCCTTCCTCTGACATTGAGCTGAGCCCTTCTCCCTGGACGCCACACAACGATGCCGACGACGAGACTTCCGATGTTTCACATCCGCGCTCCCGCGAACCCTCGACTTCTCCTAGACCTCCATCTCGCCGGAAGGTGATCAATGTACATGCCGACAAGACCTTTTCTGTACATCCTCAAGAGGCTTCAACTTCGTCGAGAGTCGATTCTTTCTGGTCTCGATCTTTCACAACCGGCAGCAGTTCCTTTGGTCGGGCATCATTTGGTCGAGGATCATTGGGTCAATTCAGCGAAGACCGTGCCAGCCGCCCGAGTTCTCCCTTGACGCCCCTTACAGAGCGAAGTTCCAAGTCGCCAATACCTTCTTCGCCGCCTCAAGCTCTCGCTAGTCCTGACAATTCCTCGCCATGGAACTATCGCATGTTTGGGGGTTTGCGCAAGGTGCCAACCACACCTGATGTGAAACAGTCACAGTTGCAGATTCCGGGACCAGCTCCTGAACTGACTCTCCCCTCTCTGCCTGAGATTGAGTTCTCAGACCCAGGAGTAGGCCCGTCTTCGCAGTTGCTCAACCAAAAGACGTCGTTTCAGTCGACTCTTTCCGAGCAATCAAGATCAACCCTGTCTGAGAGGACCAACTATAAAGTCTATGGCCAGAGCTCTCCAGTGGCTATTGCCGATTTGACCAGCTTGCCAGCATCATCTATTCATTCCAACATTGAGCTAATCGGCGATCCTTCATCAGTGGATCCCTCCTTGCATGACAATACTCGTCCCCCAACAAGGGACAGCGAAGCGAACTACGTAGTTCATGGTCACTCAGCCTCTTCATCTGTTGTTGCTGTTAGGACTCGCGTAAGACCCGAGTACTCTCAAGAGAGTCTTGTAGTCCCTCCTCTGCGAACCAGGAGGAGGCGATCCTCAGACACTTTTGGTCTCGTCAAGACTCGATCCCGTGAGACTCTTCGAACGGCATCGTTGACCTCGCTGTCGACAATCTTCACTCAAGAAGCCACTCGTGGCCTCTTTGTTGGACCTGCCACCATTCTGCACCACACTGGCCCAGCCTGGTATGACCCTGCCGCCTCCAAGAGCCCCAACATCAACACTCCTCGCTCCCACCAATGGAGCGGCCAGCTCTCAACCGTCATGTCAGAAAGCGAGGGAGGTAGCGAGCCGGCATCTCGAGCTCTATCTTTCTCTTCCGTCCCCGGCAGACGTGGCAGCGGTCTGGGTAGCAGCCACAGCAAGTACGTCTTGAGCATGGCTTCTTCGCTCGCCGGTCTCGAGGAACACATCGAAGCATCCTCTCATCACTCGAGAAACAGCTCACTGGAGCCTCCTGCGGCTGCATATGTTCGGGGATTGTCTCGTGACCCTACAACGGGAACCATCCGTCTCATTCGCGACCACGATGAGGATGGCGATGGCCTCGCGGATCTGGAGGTCCTCCACCACCGCTCGTCACGAACACGGATGGGAAAGTTCTTGATGAGCTATGCCTCGGACCGGAGTCTTCGATCTACTGCCAGCTTCAATGCTGCAGTTCCAACCTGGGCGAAGTGAGTACAGATATGAATGACATATGAACTTGTGACTGACTGACTCTTGTAGGGTTTACTATGGTAGTGGCGAACGAAAGTGGCTTGCTGCTCAGCCTTCGATGGAATCTATGTACTCTGAGTTCAGCGATAGTCAGCCTCCTGCTTCTTTCCTCAGCAGAACACCAAGCCAAGATGCCAATGCCACCAACATTCACAACCCTCGGCGCCGACCTCGAGAGCCTGTACCTCACCGGCGATCTGAGGCAGGCTCCATGGATATCACTCCTGCACCGGCTCACCCAGTTATGAACGTTGTTCGCAACTTGAAGAAGCAAACCTCGAGCATCTGGTCGCCTCACCTGGCTCGTGATCGACGGCCCTTTCAAAACAGCATCTGGCAGCCACCTGCCTCAGAATGGGAAGCCCGGAGCGAGTTGACTGGACGACGAAATGCCCAGGTCACCATGTTTGTAGTGGGATTCATTTTCCCCTTGGGTGAGTTTGTTGACCACATGTCTCTTTGAGCAATGACTAACTGTCTCAGCGTGGATGTTTGCAGCATGCATGCCCCTTAAGCCAGTTCAGTCGGAAGATACTGAGCGCAACCACAGCACATCCAAATTGGGGGTGCGACGCAACCCATCTGGCCAGACCATCTCCGAAGAGGACCACGTCTTTACCAGCGCACTCTGGTGGAGAAAGGTCAACCGTGGCATGTCCATCATCGGCGTGCTCATGGTCGGCGCCATCATCGCCCTCATCGTGACGGGCGTCAGAGCTCACTGGGGCCATTAATATTCGATTACCAACAAGACATCACGTTCTGATGACCTGCGTCAGGGAAAGATTCCTGACATTGAAACCCCCTATGGAACTTCACGGCATCTCAACGATTGACGACGACACATCACGACGATACTTTGTTTTTGCTTATTGATCAACTTTGATCTTTCAAGTCTCACGATCTTTTACGCACCTTGTCAAAAAAGCTTCAACGACGAACGATTTTATTCTGAACAAACACACCACCTTCGACGAGACACGATGTTTTTGAATTTTGTTTTACTTTTCATGTCTCAACGTTTCAACGACATACGATTTTTTCCCTTTTGAATTCCTTTGCCCAAGACTTAGTTACACGACACACCGTCCCATTTGATCTCATTTACTCGAGACTTGCAACACTGCAAACAAACCATTTCTCTTTTACACAAACAACTTGCATGGGCTCTTGTACCACCAATCTACCACAATCATATATGGATCAATCCGTCCGTATAACATGTACTATAGTTGGATCTGGCAGCAATGCTGAGCGGGAGAAAAAAGGACTGACAGCATGAAGACGCTCATTCTTACGATACCATGTAATTACCATAGCAGGCCCTGAGCATTCGCTCGGGCGTCACAGGAGAGCCGCCATGGCTTATCCCAGAGATAGACTAATGAATATCATGTAGAATCTACCTACTTGAGACTAAAGATTGATTGATTCGTTCCATCGTTGATGTCTTAGATTCGCTTACAAGCTAGTTTCCCAAGACCTGAAACAGACACCATGATAACACCGGATTGATTGCTTCGTGGAGATGACATGGCACTCGACATGATTACTTGGCATGAGCCTTGATCCCGTTCCCGTTCCCGTTCCCGTTGACCTTTTGCTGATGGGCTTCAAAATCAGCCTTGAGCTTTCTCTGCCTGAGCTCAACCTCGGCCCGAATCTCCTCAACGGCCTCGTTGATGTCACCCTCCGGATCCTTCGAGATGCCTAGGATGGGCTCCTTGCCCGTCAGGCTATCCGTACTGAGGGAGCGGACCAGCTTGGCACTCGCCCTGCCCTGGCGTTTCTCAAGCTGCTTCTTGAGGGCGACCTTGCCGGGGGAGTGGAAGAAGACGAGGGACAGGGCGGTCCAGACAATGGCGTAGAAGTAGACGCGGGACCAGGCGAGGAGAGAACCCTGAAGGGAGAGCACGAGGAAGGGCGCCGTGACAAAGGTGAAGGTGAGCTGGGTGGCGAGGTAGGATGCGATATCGTAGTACTTCTTCTTGGGGGTGGGGTTTCCGGTTACGGGGTCGAGGAAGAAAGGCCGGACGTGACGGCGGAAGTCTAGGAATGTTAGTATCGTGATGATTATTGTAGTATTTGGGAGGAGACTCACGCTTTGCGGCTGTCTGGATAAAGCTCGCGAGAACAAAGCTCAGATAATAACCCGGGTAGAAGCCATGCCACAAGGCACTGGTTCCAAAAGTCATGAGACTAGCACGGAAGCCGGGCTTCTTACCACGGGGCGTAACGCGCAGATAGACGTAATTCCTGAGCCAGTTGTTGGTGTTCATGTTCCACCCACCGAGGTATCCTCGCGGGTTCTGAGCCGTCTCGACAGCCCAGGGGTCAATGTTCTGCAGACGGTTCCAAGAGATCTTGCCCGTAACAGGATCCACGCCGTTGTAGCCCAGACCCGCGAGAATGCAGGAACCTTCTGTCAGGTACCAGACGCCGTAGTACTTGAGACGTGCTGTGAAGCTGACCATGTAGAGGGACCAGATTCGACGGAGGAGACCGTACTCGATGAATGAGTCGGCTGTTAGCATGCTGGGGTAGTAGGAGCCGCTGAAGCCCATGAAGAGACCGATGAGGACGAGGCCGCTCACAGCCTTCCAGGCTGCAGGACCACCACTTCGAGGAATCTTTCGCTTCTTCCTTACTGGGGGCTTCTTGGCTGGATCAACGTTGGAGACGTCAAACATGGTTGTGTCGAGCCACTGTCGGTAATCGGTATAGTCAAAGGAAGGACCAGCGAAGAGGGCAGGGAAGAAGAGAACCCAGCCAGCATAGTCAAGCAGAGGAGGAAGCTCTTCAAGTCTATTCCTCTTTTGAGAATCGGAAAGCTGATCATCGGGGAGCTGACCGTCTGCGACGTTCCAGCAAAAGGCGCTCAGCTTCATGAGGAGAACCATCTGAGCTCCTGTAACGTCCACGCTCGAAGGGTCGTCGGCGATCTGGCGGTGGATGTGGTTGACAGACATGTGACCCATGACAAAGGCGAAGCCGATCCATGGCATGTACGGGCTCGTGCGGAGGAATTTGGCGATGCAGTATGTGCCGCCTGCGCTGATGAGGAGGGTGCGGATGCCGGACCAGAGATCGAAGAGGCCGACGAGGTAGAAGAGGGAGACGCTGAGCTGTTAGTTTTGGGTGTTTGTGTAGAGTAGAGGTGTCGGGAGATTGTACCTGATGATGAAGAGGTTCTTGGCATCTGGTCTCGAGTCGGGGATTCGCTTTAGAAGAGCTGCGAAGGGGTAGGATAGGAGAAAGGAGGAGACTAGCTTGACTGAGAGTGGAGGTATTAGCGACGACATTGCTGAAGCTGTTGATATGTCACAGAAGAGAATCAACTTACGCTCATCGGGGGAGGCACCGAGGCTATTAGCTAAGGCCTCGAAAGCTACATGCGAGTTGAAAGTTAGAGATGGATGGTTTTATCATGAAGCTTTTGAACTTACGCCTATGTAAAAAGAGCAGCATTTTTATTCGCGAGCTATAGTAAGTATATAGCACGAGGAAGATAGTAAAAGAGAGAGAAAAAAAAGAGGAATTGAAATCGCAATGGTATATCCCCTTATACCATGACTTCAACAACTACCGAGACAACAAAGCTCTTTGGTGGTGGGGGAGGGGGGGTTAAAGGAGTAAGTAGTTGAACGATGCAAGGGACGAAAGGAAGGGGAAAACGTCCTAGACGTCATAATTTATCCCCAACATTTCTGTTGGAGAATGCGAGAAAAAAAAAAAAAGCTTGGATGGGGAAAACTTGGGACCCACGTGGGGGGGCATGATATATTCACGTGTGCAACATGGCGGGGTGATGCATTTAAATGATAAAGGGAGCTAGCTACCTACCTTTTTTTCTTTCAAGTACGCGTGGTCTTATTGATCATGGGATCTATCTTACTGTATCCTTTCAAGGCCTGGAGGTTAAGCACATGTTTGGGATAGGAACGGATATTGAACGGTTACTTATCTGGATTGAAAGACTCGTGGATGTTTACGTGATACAAAAAAACGTTTTCACATGCAGGTTGTTTGTTACACATAATCTGCAGCCGCCTCAACAGCTTCTTCAGCTCATCTCCCGATCGTTCAAAGAGTTGTTTTTGTTCTGCAAGGGAAAAAAAGGGAGAGCCGTCCTGAGTCAGGGGGTTCGTTATAGAGTATAGATAGATAGATAGAGAACTGGCGCTGGCTTGGTGGTATATAGTCAACTACCCGAGTTTGAAAGGAGAGAGCTTGGTGATATGAAACCTTTTCTTCAAGACTACAAAAAAACCGTTGGGTGAGACAAAAAGAAGGAGGCTGCTGAAAAGTGGTTGATTGATGGTTGTGATGATGGTGTAAGAAGAGCGTTATGCACAGTGCCAAAAGTCAGCTGAAATACCCCCCGCCACTGTGGGCTACGACTGCACAACCCGGAAGACGCAGTCCGCTTTGCACTGCAATTTTAACCCAAGCCGGGTCCTTGTCGTTTACTTGGGCGTCCCGAGTTGGGCCGCACACTCATGTAGGAGGCATGATAGAACTAACTGTAAGGCTGGGCTGCCTGTCACTCTTGACTGCAATTTTGGCCCCTATAGAGAAAGGCAAGGTATGCCGGTTGGCCTCGATCAGTTAAAGTAAAGTAAAGATCGAGGTTCAATAGCCAAACCAAAGTCCTGGAAAAGGCAGAGAGCGCCAAGCAATAAGTTTCACTGCAGTGTCCTTCGCAACAAGCGACAAGTTCACTGCGATTTTTAACACTACCACTTGGGGCGCTTCTTGTTCAAAAGGGGCATCTCTAGCAGAGCTGCATAAGTATTTCAGTCCTACGCACGCGGTATGCAAATTAACCCGCACACTAAAGCTGCTTATACTACGATTATCTCTATATTCTCCTCTAGAATAACCCTAAAGAGAGAAATTTAAATATAGAAAAATAGATAAAGTAATATCATAAGAGTTAGGTAATGCCTACTATCTATCTATTTTTCTAAATTAAATTGCATTATATAGTTATATTATAGCCCGTAGTTTGCCTTGGTGTGCGGATTATATTGCATACCGCCCGGGCGTGCCACGGTACTACCCTTCACTGCAATTTCAACCTAAGCCGGGTCCTTCGAGGAGGTGTGGAGGGGTAGTAGGCCTCTGCCTAATAACCTGCACGGCTTCACTGCAATTTTAACCCAGCCCGAGCCCTCCTCCTCGTTCACCAGAGCGTCTCGAGCCGAGCCGCAATCGTGTAGGAGACTTCCCTCGAGAAAGCTACTACCTATGATGAGGGTAAAACAGGGGTATGTCTAACCCCCCCTTATACTTTAAGCTCCTACCGGTCTATCGAGAAAGGTGGTGCTCTGGTTTAACAGCCAAGCAAATTAATCCACGACTTAGGGGGAGCTACGGAATGGGAGGGTTTGGTCTTGAATGCATTTTTAACCCAAGCCCGGCCCCTTCTCGTTCACCGCGAGGTCTGAAGCATCCATCAAAAGATTAATAACCCCCGAACAAGCCCTGGATTCACCACAAGTTTGCACCCCGCGATTGTTTTGTACCAAATGTCTGCAATCATGCCGTGTATTGGACATGGAGCAAAGTAAATAATTATAAAATCCCACTGGTCCTTGTACTCCAGCCACGCCATTGTCTAAGTCAATACAAGAGAACCCCCCCTTCCCTATGCTCATTAAAATACTGTACACGCACAGGAACCCAAATGTCTTTCTACTCCGATTACATCTTTTTATTCTATTTTCCCGTCTCGTGAAACTCCCGCCAGTCTCCCAACATCTTTGCCGACTGGTCCAAAGCAACAACAACAACATCTCCTCTAAGAATTGGCATCGCGGGCGCTCTTAGCACTGGCGCTCATGGTTGGTCGCACTGTAGGTAGTGTGTTTCGAGACGAGACTGACTGTCGTACACGAGCCCAGGCGTAGACGATACCACTGACGAAACCGATAAAGATGGCGGATACGCTGCCCGCTGTAACGGGGGCTGAGAAGAAGACGAGGCCGCTGATGGCGATGGGTAGCTTATTGAGGGCACCCACCATGGAGTAGGTTGTCGAAGACGTAACTCGGATGCACCAAGCTGAGCAGTAAGAGATGAAGATAGCAGCGAGACCGGAGTAGATCATGCCGATAATAATCTTGTTGCGTGTCTCCTCGGGAAAGTTGCGAGCAAAGTTAAAGGCGGACCAATCCTCACTGATCAACGAGCAAACCACAAGAACGGGAATCGTGAGAAGGTTATTGTAGTACATGGCTGGAAAAGGTCAGCAGACTGAAGAATCAAGGTGTCATGTGCAACATACTATCCCAATCCTTAAAGTTCATCTTCTTGATAACCTTGCGCATACCGAGCACGTAAGCGGCGCTGCAAAAGACGTTCATGCCCATCCAGGCGTATCCGGCGTTGAGGGTGGACATGGCAGTAGCCGAGTCGCCAGTGCCAAAGTCGCCGGCGATGGCGCTCTGGATGTCAGCCCAAGCTGCCACGACGGAGCTCAGAACCATGAGACCAAATGAGAGCAGGGCCATAGGGGTAACGCTGCCACCGAACCAAAGCACCTCGCCGTAGGCAATGACGATAATCGTCAGGTTCTTGAAGATGGTGTAGACGGGAACTGAAAGAAATTGAAGAGATTTGGTGCTGGTGTAAATCATTCCAACCAGGAGGAGCGAAATAGGAAACCCTTGATGGTGTTAGTGCAGGTCGCAACAGTGTCGAAGCTTCAACATACACTTCTTTGCCCTGTCAGGATCAAAGGGAGCCAGGACTTTAATCAGACCCAGCTGCTTGCAAAGAGTAATTGTAGCAATGCACACAATGGCCTATACATAACCCAGCAGTCAGAACAATGCCTCAAGCCCCAATGGTGTATAACATACCTGAACGGTCAAGTAGAAAAAGTTGAGGTTCCAGAAACTACCCGAAACAACATACTTATTCACCACGGTCATACTGATCGACGAGAAGCAGTACGCCACGATGGACAAGGGCGGGCTCTTCTCAAGCTGCTCCAGACTGCTCCCATGCATACTCGAGCCGTAGGCGGAACGGGTCGGGGATCGAGCCAGGAAGGTATCCTTCTCCTTCTTTCCGTAGTCGTCGCTCATGCGCACGACATAGTCCTCGTTCTTCTTATCCGTCATCGTGAACTAGTGTGTGGGGGAGCAAAAAACGGGATTCGCGATCAGCGCTGGGATGTAGGGTTCAGCCGTCGAAGGGTGAGATGGATCGTGGGCGAAGGATGGATCGGATCGGATCGTGAGGAAGCGTTGAACTTTGGGAGATGGTGGAGGCGAGTCGCATTCAAGAAAAGAACGGAATGAAAAAAAAAACAACGCGACGGAGGCTCCTCGTCCTTGTCCCTTGCTGTAAATCGATTTTCTTCTCCCTTCGCCTGGCCAGAGCAAGATGCCACCAAGTCGAGGGGCTTCAAAGAAAGATAGGTAGGGAGACGTGGAGCAACCGGGGCGCGTTGAGCTTAGTCATCCAAACAGGGGTTGTTGAACCTTTTGAGTGGCCCGAGTGGGTAGGATCTTGCGCCCCAAGATGGCATCTGACAGGTTGCAGCCAAAATTAGCCCTGGAAGCTCGTAAAGAATTCGTGTAGAAAATCAAACCAAGTCAAGGGCGATCCCACTCTTGGTTCGCCCTTGACAAGGCTCTCGCCCACTTGGTATGAAAGACTCTGGTGTGGCTACCCTTGGTGAGCATATGTGTCCTGTCCTGCCGTGGCTTCCGGGCGATTTCAAGTAGTGGCAGACGCAGCAGTCTCAGCTTCAGGCTGCGTAGACTCTTCACCAGCTTCTTTATCGTCATCTGGAACTGGAAAGTTGAGATGCTTCCAGTCCTCCAGCTCTTCCGTGACCGAGCGCATGCGATCCCGGATGCTTTCAATAGCGTAGCTACCTAGCAGCAGCCGTAGCGGTGGATACGAGCAATGTCCGAGCTGCCACACGAGCTCGGCGCACTTGACTGCGCTCGTGGGTCGATGCTTGTCACCGAGCCACTGCACGATGCGCCGCGCGTGTAGGGCCGGCGATGTCGGGTGTCCGTATGTTTCGCTCGGCGGCTTGACGAGGAAGTGGCCCCACGACGTCGGGAGTGCCGTGTCCTGCATCTCGGGCTCCTCTGGTCTCACGTGGCCCGGCTCGATGAGAGTCGCCTTGATATTGAAGGCATCTGTTTCGTAGAGCATTGCTTCGATGAGACCCTCAACTGCGTATTTTGTAGCGCAGTAAGGGCCTAGACCTGGCACACCCAGTGCACCCGAAGTTGAGCTGAAGATGAGATACCGTCCTGCACCCTGTCTCCGGAAGTAAGGCAGCGTAGCATGAATAATGTGAAGCGTGCCCATAAAGTTGGTCTCAAACTGATTCCGAATGTCATGCTCATCCTGATCTTCGCAGGCACCGATGACGCCGTATCCAGAGCAGTTGACGACAACGTCGATGCGGCCAAAGTGCTGAAGCGTGCGCTCGACGACGCGGGTCACGGACTCGCGGGCGCGGACGTCGCACAGCGCGCCGAGGCAGTTCTCGTGAATGTTTTCCATGTCGCGGGGGCTCGTCTCAAAGACGCGCCCGACTGAGGTGACGAGATCTCCGTGGGATAGGGCACACTTGACGAGTGAGCGGCCCATCTGGCCAGTACCCCCGAATATCTACCAACTGTAAGCATATTGTTTCAACAGAACGACGACTGTCTCAATGGGAACATACAACCCAGACCAACTGTCTCGGGGGAGCGCTGCCCTGTGGAGGATCGCAACTCGCCGGGAGCTGTGGCACCCGCGATCTTGCTGATGCCTCGGTAACATCGGACGCTTCTGTTCTCGTGTCCATGGTTAGGTTTCTTTGCGTTTATACAGGCCGAATCGTTAACCTTTTGAAAGTATGGCTGGTGTTGAAGAAGGAGGATTGAATGGATGACACCGCCCGTTCAAGGCCTTAAACCCCAGGTTTTGGTTTTGGCCATGACTTGTAGCGGTGGCGGGGTTGAAGGTCCAAGTGCCTGTACGTACCCCACACAAAGTAAAGGTTCCTGGAGAAGGAGACCGCGATTATAACCATGATATCGCATTTGATTATATAATTGGCAGATATATATGATCAAGGATTATAGTTGAGTTCATTATCGTTCAAAAACTCCAAACAATTGCTGCTGATTCGTTCCTGCAGCGCAGTTGATCGGCGGCCGAGGTTCGGTCCACGTCTCTCCGGCATCCCGGTCCTTGGAACCAAGACCCCGAAAACCGGGCGGACCGGGACCACCCCCGAGAGGCTCCGGCAGAAAGAGCAGAATGATGGCAATAAAGTCTTGTTCTATCAACTTACCAACTCTGCTTACAGACTAGAATGATAAGCACCAATCTTACATGTGGCGGCTTCACTTAGACCGTCGTTCCCCCCGCACTCCGCATTCATTGCAGGGCCAATGCCGTGAGTCCGATTACTTGTTGACCAGGATGAGATCACCAACGCCCGCTACTCAAGCAGCTCTCGTCTAATTCACACCATCATGAGGAGACCAAGTATGAAAGCCTCAAGGATGGTAGAGACAGGATATAGTTGGCTACCTAGACTGGATATATTCAAAAACTCCCGCTAAGTCTCGACTCCAACAAAATCCCCCCAAAAAACAACGGCGCGGTAAGAAACCAGAGGAATGCTTTATCCAAAGCTTGGATAATATCTTGAATTGCCCCCCTGGTGGTTCCATGGCTGCAAAACCATGTACTTTTTTTCCTTGTCTGCAAGTTGGTCGCCTGCATTTCTGACACCACTTGTAAATGACGTAAAACACCTTTCAAATCACGCCAACCGTGCGCTCTCCATCATGGCGCAAAGCCCCTCCTCAGTGATTGAATGAGGGCTTCGTAATCGTATAGACATGACGATGTTGAAGTAGTCAAAAAAATGTCTCTCTCTTTTTTTAAATCTGGACGGGGAAGTTCTGCCATTGGTCTCCTCGTAAAAGCAATGAAAACTGGTTCCCCACGTGGGGCCTCTCACTGGGCAGGCTCAGCCAGGAACGTCTTGACGTATTCCTGTCGATGACCGTTCTTGTCCACCTCGGGACCGCGGTTCAGAGCCGTCCACTTAGGATCCTCCTTGAACAGGCGCATCGCGTGGACGTACTATCATAAAGTAAATGAGTTTATCTGAATCGGCCAAGGGGGTTTTTGTCTGGAGAAACGTACGTTGGTCTCGTCGGTGGTGAAGCGGTGGTAGATACCCGCGGGAAGAATAAGCAAGTCATCCTTCTCGAGCAGCACGCGCACCCAATCGTCGTCCTTGCTGCGGACGTCAAAGTATCCGCGACCGCCACGGATGTAGCGGATCTCTTCGTCCTCGTGGAGGTGCTCGGCGAAGAACATCTTGACCTTTGACTCGTAGACGTCGCCCATGGTCTTGGGGGAGACGGTGATCTCGTCGCGGTTCTTGTAGCCTCGGTCGCGGGCTAGGTTATCGACCGACTCGAGCTCAGGGAGGTGGTAGTAGTAGACGCCGATGGCGAGGAGGTCGTCGACGTTGACGGGCTTGCCCGAGTCGTGAGGGAGGCGCTGGTCGCCCTGTAAGGAATGTTAGCTTTGTTCGTTTTGGTACAGGGGATCGCATACGGGAAGACCGTCGTAAAAGTAGGCTCGCATGATGACTGTAGATGGATTGTATGAAGAGGAGAGTGCCAAGTGATGTTGTACAGAGAAGAGTTCTGTTCCGGGAGCAAATGCAGTGATATGTATAAGCCAAGTGGCTCGCGTCAGCAGGTCCCGTCAAGTCTTTTTTCAGTGCAAGCTTTCGACTGGGGTCAGCCAGGCCAGGCCTTTTTACTTGGGTACCATTCACAAAGACCCAGTTTGGGCAGGTAGCGAAGGTTCCATGGTGGCGGGGTCAACCTGGAATGTCGGCAAAGCTAGCGACGTCAGCGCTGTTGCTATTGCAAGGGTCCCGTCTCTTTTGCTGCACTGACATCACAGCCACAGGCCGCATACAGACAGAAGCGCAGTTCTAGACTCTGCTATAATTCAGCGACATAATGCCATCAATTATGAGGCTCTACAGCTAGTAGCTGGTCAAGAATCTGCATTTTCGTTGGGTACATATACAACAACCTGTCTTGTGCCCCGCCCGTTCAACAGTATCACTGCAAGACTACGATAACAGATAGAGACATCCATAATAATCAGTTTATCAGCGCTAAACGGTAAACGCAGCCGTGTCATTTCAATTCACCAACGCCATGAAGCCAATCCCCCCCAGCCTTGAAAAAGAGTTTCCTGTCCTGGTCTCTCTATCATAACGCCGACCTTCAATGCTAATCCGAATAGAAATAATGTGTGCATGTACGCCAATGTGGCCCATTGAGCCACCGTGAATGTGTTTGCATATGCCACCCTTGTCACCTCTGGCTCACAGGTCACGAGGCGCCACGTCCCTTGCTCCAGCGACCATGATGTCGTTGTCAGTACCCTCGTCCACGTCGTTGCGGGCACGAGGCTCAAACAGTCGTCTCCACCAGCCTGGAGGGTCCAGAGGACGGGAACCGTTGTGCAGTGGGGGGTAAACGTCGTTGAAAAAGTACCAGACGTGTCCAATGACGACACCCATGATCTCATCCTTGGGAACCGTGCCATGAAGGACAAGGCTGAAGCCCATCAGCACCCAGGGGAGGTAGGGAGCAGTAAAGACGAGTAATCCCAGAAAACTGAGTCTGGTATCGGGGTTCCGCCGGGACCAGATGTATACGAGCGTGGATGAGAGCGGGTGGCCGAGGAAGGGCATCGAGACGAGTGGCGATAGGGCGATCAGGCTGGCCATCGCATAGAGGAGCAGCCATGAGAAGTGCGCGGGTGAACGCCCGGATGACTCTTCAAGAAGTCGTGCATAGCGTTGGAGGAAGTAGACGTGGAAGAGGAGATCGAGCGAAAAGGGACCAAAGTATAGGAATGTCGTCAAGAGCCGCCAATACTACAAAAGAGGATATGTCAGCAAGGGTATCAGAAGAATACTTCATTTAGAAACGAATGATAAAGAAAGTAATGACATATACAGGTAGCTAAAGCATAGAGAAGATTGAAACTAACCTGTGATTTCACAAATACGGCGCGGAAGCTGTAAAAGAGTTGGAAAGGTGTCACCATCTGACACTGAACCAAGGCGCTCGTCAGAACAGTCGCAGTGGTCCACCACCGAGTACACGTCGGCATTTCCCAAAACCACGCCTCAAGAGGCAGACGGCCTCCATCCATAACCTGATCCATTGGGGTCGAACGTTGGAAAGTTGGTTGCTGAGGAGAGCAAAGTTTTCGTATCAAGGGCGTTTCTAGAGAGGTGTTGTTGCTGCGCGGGCAAGTGGGATAGCCAAGGCGAAGATCGGAGCTGGCGATGTAGGAGGAAGGATGGGATGGGATGGTTAATGCAAGGGAGAGACAGGAACCATTAATTTCAGGTGTAGAGGGAAAACATTAGGCGCCCGCGAAATTCTCCGAATGATGCTCTGGGGAGAGAGAATGCGACTTGATTGCAAGTATGGGCGAAGATGACAGAATAGAGGATGAGACACGTAAGGCGGGATATCCAGGCGCCGGCAACCGATGGATGGATCCAGGGACATCGGCGGGCTCGAAGCATCCCGTTTAGCGTGGGGCGGCGCTTTCGCCTCCACCTCCTCCGGAACCAAACGCAGCAGGTACGGAATACTTTGGCCGATGTACCTTTTTTGCTTTGAAAAGAGAGTGGCTGGTCATGTGGCTGGTGCGCTGTGAGTGGCTGAAGATGGAATCAATTAAACTAAACTGGAAAATCGCGGGGCTGGGGGAAACGAGAACCACGCGCTCTTCGCGCGCCCCTTCCCACATAGTTTAGTCGCGGTGGTCCTTTCCACCATTGCGAATCGCACACTCGCTTCCATTCCTTTCAACTCCTTTCTTTGTCCCAATAAAACTACAAAATAATTATTGTTTCGAGCGATCGAATTTCAGGAACTTTCTCGTATTTTGCTCGACATCTTACCACTCGCTTCCGGTCCTTTACCGTGTTCGATCAACACGCTGTTGGAGCTTCAAACCAAGACCGACCCTTCTTTATACCCTCCTCACAATGCCCCCCAAGAAGGCATCGAGACCTTCCGGTGCGGGTCGAGGTCGCCCGTCACGGACGAGTGATGTGCAAGGTACGAAAGCCTATCGTTCTGGTAAAGACAGCTGCTAACAGAGGTTCAAGCTGGCGATCCCGTTCCCGTTCGCGCAAAGCGTCGCTACCGTCCTGGCACTGTCGCCCTTCGCGAAATCCGACATTATCAGAGCAATGCAAAGCTCCTCCTCCGAAAGCTACCTTTTGCGCGCCTAGTGAGTGGTATTCGTGCCTGTAACTGCGCCCCTGAGACTGACCCGACCCTTCGTTTCTAGGTTCGAGAAATCGCTTTGACAGTACGACCACGAGGCGAGGGCATGCGATGGCAAAGCCAGGCCATCATGGCCCTCCAAGAAGCTGCCGAGGCCTACATGGTGCACTTGTTCGAGGACACCAACCTATGCGCCATCCACGCCAAGCGCGTGACAATTATGCAGAAGGATATCCAGTTGGCGAGACGGATACGCGGTATCTGGGGCGGTCTGGGTTAAGAAGGGACGAAAACTGATACGGTGTAATGCGACAATGGAGAGGGGACAGGATGGGACATGGACGGCGTTGGGCGCTCTCGAGGACAAATACCTACGGGCTTTGTGGTTTCCTGTTGATTTGCTTGGTATGTTAAGTGCATTGGTTGCAGCACTTGGAGCGGGCCGAGTGCTTTTATCTTGATCTGTAATATCTGCAATAAAGTATTGCCAGTCAATTCGGTTGCCGAGGTATCTCTGGCGCATCAGGAGGAGGAGTTCACATTCCTTTGTTCTCCCCACGCTGATCATCTATTGGCTGGGAGCTTGTGTCAGCTAGCTCAATGTCACTGACGTAATGAAGCCGACCGCCGGCCGGACTACAGCTCCAACTCCGGCTTCTAGGTTGTCATAGAGCTCACTTCCACCCTTGTTATCAACTCAATTCCTTTCAAATCAAGTACGAAACTCACCAGGACGACAATGTACCGAACCTTCAACTCTAGAGTCGCCCTTCGGGCCATGACCGTCGGCGTTGGCCCCGCGGCTTGTGTCGGGGCTTTCGTTGCGACTCGCCCTGTCATACGCTGCGATGCTCCGACGTTAGCTACTGGTCCGCCTCGACGCCGAAAACCTTCTCTGGATATCTCACCAGATACCGTTCGCCAGCTCTCTAGCGGAAGTGTTGCAGGTTTGTTTTCTCGGGGAACTCTGTCCAATGGGCCGTAAGCTCACGTGTACATGTAGGATTCGGAGTCGGTGTCCTGGTTGGTCTCTTCTCCAAGACCCTCGCCCTCCTCACCGGTTTGGTCGCCTTGTCTATTCATGTAAGCTTAACAATCGTCGATTGTTCTCTCACCTCAGTCCCTAACACCGCTAGATCGCTTCTCGCTACGGACTGGACATTACCCGCACTCTTGGCATTGACAAGTACCTAAACCGAAGTGCCCTGTGGGCCAGGAGCAAGAAGAACCCATTGTGGACGTCGTCATTCCTTGTAACATTTATCTTGGCTGCGTTTGTACGTCTATAGTGTCGCTCGGATCGACCCCCTCAACATCACTCAACTTGCGCCGTCTCCCGCTTCAGCCAAGCAAGAGTAACGTCGTCGCCCTCAAAGTAACCTTGCGTCTTGTCCACAACCTTGGCATTATAGGCGTTGAGCCACTCCTTCTCCTCGCTTGTGAGCAGCTTCGTGTCGATGAGGTTCCGGCAGTACGGCACCATGGTTACGTGCTCGAAACCCAAGAAGGGCTTGTCCCCGAACTTGTGCTTGGTCTTGATCTCCTTGACGACGACAATGTTCTCGATTCGAATACCGTACTTTCCGTCTTCGTAGTATCCGGGTTCGTTGGACAACACATTTCCTGGAGCGAGGGCCACCTCGGCGAATTGGACTCTAGTGCCGATGCCAATGGGACCCTCGTGGACATTCAAGAATGATCCAACTCCGTGACCGGTGCCATGTCTATAATCCAAGCCATTCTTCTGTTCTGGGTATCAGTGCTGTTACTCATATCAACCATCTTGCTGTGCTTACCCAAAGGTGCTGACGAGCCAAACCATCGAGGGCGAAGCCGGTAGTACCCTTAGGGAAAACTGCTTGATCCAGAGCAATGTGACCCTTCAGAACCAGAGTGTATGCCTCTCTCTCAGCTTCAGTAGGTGTTCCAAAATGGAGCGTCCGAGTCGTGTCGGTTGTGCCGTCGTGATATTGGGCTCCCGAGTCACAGAGGTAGATGGCCTCAGGGTCGATAGTGGCACAGCTCCCACGCTCAGGACCGTAGTGAATAATTGCAGCACTGCAGAGGGAAAGGGTTAGTACAATGCCTCCCAAGTAAAAACAGGGTCAAATCATATAAAAACTACAGTCAGTAGCCCATCGGCAACTTGATGCTTGGCATAAACTCACTTGGCACCAGTGGAGGAAATGGTTGGGAATGAAAGGCCGACAAAGTCCTTCTTCTGAGAGCGGAGCTCCTCAAGCTTGTCGGCGGCTTCTACTTCATCAAGAGTGGCCTTTTTGTTCACGAGTTGATCTTCAAGCCAGGCAAAGTACTGAATCAGTGCAGCGCCGTCCCTCACATGGCAGGCCCTCATGCCCACCAGCTCAGCCTCGCTCTTGATAGCCTTGGCATCACCGACAGGGCTTCTAATTTCATCGACCGACGAGTCACCGCCAAGAGCCCGTTTCAAAGCCCATGAGCCCTTGTTAGAGATGAGAAAGTTTCCAGCGGGGGCAGCGTTCTCGGACTTCCCCTTTTCACTAACTGAGGCATGAAGCTTGCGAGCATCATCCAGAATGGCATCATAGGGCTTGATCTCGACCTTGTTAGCAGAAAGGTGAGAACGACACTTGTCATCCAGCTTCGAGTCGTCAACGTAGAGAGTGGCAACATCAGGAGTGACGATGGCGTAGGAAAAGAAGACGGGGTTGAAGGGGATGTCGTTTCCGCGCAGGTTGAACAACCAGGCAATTTCATCCAGCATGGAAACTAGGAAACCGGGCGATCGCTTCTTCTCCAGCTCTTGGCGGAGTTTCGTAAGCTTGTTGGTGACGGACTCTCCAGCTAGCTCATCGGGTTGAACAATAACCTTCTCAGATGGCCGGGCTGGTCGTTCCTTGCCCCAGACAAGATCGACGAGGTTTCCTTCGATAGGGACCAGCTCAGAACCGCCACTCTTGCGGATCTTTTCGGCAAGGTTCTTGGCGGTAGCTCCAGAGATGAGAGATGGGTCAACTCCTACATTCTTACCCCCTGAGGATTGCTCGGCGGACCATTCTTGCCAGGTAGGGACGTCTTGAAGGCCCTGCTTGAGAAGGGTCCAGTTGCTGTCAAGCTGTGCCTCGGCCTGGTTGAAGTAGCGTCCATCAGTGGCGAGTGCGGCGGTCTCGAGTGTAACAACGGCACAACCAGCGGAGCCTGTAAAACCTGAGATGAACTCGCGCCGGGCATCGCAGTCTGCAATGTATTCAGAAGAGTGACTGTCTTCAGAGGGGACAACTGGGAGAGTGTCAGTCATGCCGTCTTACCAGATAAACAGAACCATATTTCGACAGGGCAAACTTACTATAAACTTGAACGTTGCGCTCCTTCATGAAACCCCGCAGGCTAGTGAGCCTGGAGGTAGTGTCGATCTTTGCCATTGCTTTGGAGGAAAGAAAACGGCGGTTAGAGAGGAGCGATAATGAGGCCAGTCGCCGCGGTGCTGCTGAACGTAGGAGCGAAGTAGTGGACTGGAGTAGCATTGACTATCAGACGCACGCAACGCAAACGCCAGGGAGGAGAATCACTCGAACCGAAACGATTACGGGTTAGGGAACGATGTTCTCGAAATATGACGAAAACTGGTTGGTTTCTTAGAAGTTGCTCTCGAACTGGAAAAGGGTTTAAAGGCGGTAATCGGCTTGAGGTTGAAAGTGAGGCAAGATCAAGTGAAGGTGAAGGAAGTTGGGAGTGGCAAGTCACGATCAACTGATCCGGAATGTGGGCGGGAAGGAAAGCAGGACGAAGGTGTTGAAGTCAAAAAGAAAAGGCAGGAAGTACCTAACGGCAAAAATGCAAATTGGGAGGGAGAAGCAGGAGTCAGGTCACACAAATGCTGTGTTGCGTGGCACAAGATGCAGATGGTGAGGGAGGTCCAGGGAGGGATGAGGGGCAGAAGCAGATGGGAATGGAGTCATTGCTTGGGGGAGTTGCATGCTTCAACATTGGATGGATTTGGACAGGGTCATACCTTGATGAGCAAATGTGTTTAGATGCAAAATGTGAGTAGATTTCAATATGATTAACAATAAAGACGTAAGATGAGAGGTGAGCAGGTAGTCGTCAAGGCCGGGCAGTCAAGCAAGCATTAGATTCCATCCACGAAATGATGAAAGAAGCAGGGTCGTCAAGCCTCACGAGACACTTGACGATGATGCACAACTGGCCTGGGGTGGGCGTCAAGATGTGGAGTGGATGGAGGGGTTGAGGGGCAGGAGCGGATCTTTGGAATGGCCGCAACCCGAGGGAAGCCGGGCTGGAGTGACCCCCATCCCATCCACGGCCATCATAAACTCAACTGGGAACGAGGTGGGCTTTGAGGCCATCAATCACTGGAAGCTCTGCTCTCATTGCAGCTCTCGAGTGGAGTGCTTCTGGCGACATTGAATCTCTAACGTCGGTACAGTGACCTCGACGCCGGGTACTTTGTCGGATCCGCATGATTCACCAATACTTGTTCGTACCGTGACGGGGCCGATAGGTACCCACATTTGGGAGCCAGGTACCCGTGTCTTTCAACACCTTGGGTTCCATTCTGAATATCTCACCACTGCTTGAGATTCGCCGGCTTTGCCAACTGCCACTCTCTGCCTTTGTCCCGCAATAACTGATCCTCAGACATTTCGAATTCGACTCTTTAGGACGTCTTAGGATACCCCTTCTGGACCACACTAGCTTCCTGTTTGCGTCGGATTTTCCTCAAGGGTCCCCGTGCAGCGACCCCAACAACAGCCCCCATTGTCTACCCCCAAATAGAGGTCGTGGATCTTATCCTCACTTATACGCGTTTGACAGAAGTTTCTTGTGCAAGAAAATATAAGGTTGACGGGAATTGGTAAGCGTTTCTCTCCTGTTTGGTCTCCTTTGTCTACCCGCTTTAACGTGCATGGAGAAAAAGTCGGGACGACGAGGTTTTGCTTGGTGTTACAAAACGCTCACCGGCAAGGTCATTGTCACTCTCGCACCACGCAGTACTTCGAGAAATCAGCTGACGTGAATTACTAGGCATGAATTAGAGCACGAAAGCACAAGCTTTGGGACACCATATTGAGTCCTCGTCAACTGCCACTTGGTAGGATGAGCCCCAAGAGTTCTCACAGAAAGGATCTGCAATGAGAGTCTGTACTAACAAAATCTATTTACTAGGGACTTTTAATCACAGCCTACTATATTTGCTAAGTTTCCGGCAAGGCACTTAGAAGAACTCCTCTTCAAAGAACCCTCTCGCTCTACTGCATCCCTAGACCATGGAGGAGCAACCACTCCCAAGCTCTATACCGGAGGTGGAAGCCGTAAGTCTCGCCTCCAACGCTCTAAAAAGATTTCTGTTCTTGAGGCCCGAGTTTCAGGGGCAATGCTGACATGGTTGTAGCTCATCCTCTCCCTCTATCAGCCAAACTCTCCAGAGACCATTGCGCGAACACAAGCAACATTGTCTCGGCTACAAGGGTCACCCCAAGCTTGGGGAATAGCTCGAGACTTGTTAGGAAGGTCTGACGAGAAGGTCAAGTTCTTTGGCGCTCTTACCATCATCATCAAGCTCAACAACGAGAGGTATGGCTAGGACAGACTACGGAACCTTCTCTTATCCGCTGACTTTTCCCTAGCTCCTCACTTACATCTGACGATGCAGTTGAACTCCTATTAGTTCTAATAGGCTGGTATTTGGACTCTCTACGGAATGGAACAGGGCCTCTGGTTATAAGAAAACTCTCTTCGGCCCTCGCAACCTTCTTCCTCCACTTCCACCGAGTCTGGCGTCGCTTTACCCATCATCTCTGCCTCTGTCTCGCATCAAACCAGCCCCTACGACCAGATGCTCTTGATGACGCCCCCGAGTCATCCACCCTTATCGAGAGCCTTGACTCTGCCCAGACACAAGCCGCACTATGGGTGTTGAGCAACGTGTTAGAGGATATTGCAAAGTTTGACTTGAACTCTGCTAGCAAGTTCGTATCCTAGCACCTTATATGCAGTCTGTTTCTGATATTTGTTAGTATGGGCCTCTACGACGCCATCCTGGAGAACGTACCGGCTGCTGTAGCCTTGATGAGCCGTGGAATGTCACCCCAGTCCACCTCTCAAGCTGCCCATCAAGACTCTATCAAGTGCCTTCAGGTAAGCTACCATTAGTTTGTTCCTCTGTCGCTCGCTAACGGCATCTAGTCCTGGGTCTGGTTCGCACAGAGAGCTTCCTCTCGGGACACGAGACTCTCAGAGCCCATTGGGCCACTCGTCACAGCTGTCATTAGCTCGTTGACAGTAGACGAGCTCTACGATGCTTCCGTTGAGCTGATGGTAGATCTGTTGTCAAATTGTTCCATGTTCTTGACCGATGCCCATATTGAGAACTTGGCTGAACTCTTTGACAGTTCTTGGTTCCAAAACCGCTACCAAGCCCTCATGCAAGGGGACTTTGACTTTGACTCGGTCCAGTTCGGCCAGCTTCTTCTTGCTTTCGGTGATGCCAAGGTGGAGAAGCTGATGCAGCTGAACGACCGTCGGAGTCAGAACCTACTGTCAAACCTCTGTGGCCTCCTTGCCGCCCAGGGATACCCTGTTGCCGAGGACAAGATCTTTGTTCCTGCACTGGAGTTCTGGTCTACATATGCGGAAACAATGACTGACGCCATGTACTCGGACGAAGGGGCAGCTAATACATGGGTGCCGCAGGCCCTATCTCATGTCCTTCAGGCTGTGTCCAATGCATGGCAGAAGGTTGTCTACCCGCCCCATGACGAGTTTGTCTCTTGGGACTCCAACGAGAGGATTGGCTTCAACGATGCCCGGAAGGACGTTATTGACCTCCTCCAATCTGTCTATTCCCTGTCAGGACCACAGCTCGTGATGACATTCGCGGACTTGGTACTCAAGGCCCTCTCAGGCTCATCCTGGCTTCAGCTCGAGGCAGCCGCCTTTTGTCTCGGTGGACTTGCTGACTGTGTTGGCGAGGACACTCGCTGCGATGGCGCTCTCGCATCCGTTTTTACATCTCCCCTGTTTTCAGCATTGCGCCCTGGTCAAGCAGACATTCCCCCTAAGGCACGACAGACCTGTGTTGCCTTGATCGAGCACTACACGGAATATTTCGAGCGAAACATTTCGCATCTCCCCCCTGCTCTCAACCTGCTTTTTGTCGTTGTCGGAGAACATCCCATGGCGAGTGCTGCGGCAAAGTCCATCTACAGGCTTTGCTCCTCCTGTCGAGGTCACCTACACACCGAGGCCGATGGCTTCTTGAACGAGTATCAGAACCTAGTCTCTAGGGGCCGGCTTGACTGCGGGGCCAGTGAGAAGATTTCCGGTGGCATTGCGTCGGTCATTCAAGCGATTCCCGACTCGAACCTGAGATACTCATCTTGTGCTCGACTCCTGGGCTTCGTCCAGGCTGACGTGCAACGATCACTGGAGCTGCTACACTCTCCTGATTCGGGAGTTACACCTTGTTTCGTGGCGCCTACTTGCTCGTATGCTGCCTCTGACGAGAGTCCTGCACTCCACACGGCCTTGAAGGCTCTTAGGTGTCTTGCTAGCATTGGCAGAGGCCTTCAGGCTCCTGATGTGTCGGTTGACTTGGATGGTGAGCAGACCAGGGCAAGTAAGGCTGACCCACAACTATCTCACCTCCAGGAGAGCATCATGACCATGATCGGTCAGATTCAGGGGGCCTTCAACACTAGTGGAGAGGTTGTCGAGATCATCTGCACCGTATTACGCAGCGGCTTTTCTGAGGTCGAGCCAGGTCCGTTTGTGCTGCCGCCTCACAGCGTTGCCCAGTACTTGACAAACCAGGGACTCGAGACACCAAGGGTCGGTTTGCTCGTCAGCACCGCGTGCTCGTTTGTTAGCTCCTTAGAGCACGATGGACTCCAGAGTCAGCACGCGATGCTCAACTCTGTTCTTCTCTGGGTTGTGGGACTCCTCAAGCAACTCCCCAGTAAGTCGGCTCTTATGTCATGATGGCTTTAGCTAATATGTAACGCTCGATAGACCCAGAAGCTGACCCGGAGCTTTCTCAAAATGGCATCGAGTTCGTAACTCGACTGTTATCCAAGAGTCCCATCATCCTTCTTCGACTGGAACCTCAGAATGCCGCCGAATTCTTCTTCCTCTTTACTCTTCAAGTTCTGGATGGAAAGGAGCCGCTGCCAAAGGCCAGTGCAGCAGTATTTTGGGTAAGCAATCCTCCAACTACCACCACTATGTGACCCCATAGCTAAGAGGACAGGCTGTTTTCGTCGACCTCAAGTGTGATTCGCAAGAGTTGAACGACATCGCCCAGCAGGCCATGCAGATGCTAGGACCCCTCCTCTCTCAGAGCCTCGCAAGGAACATTGGTGGCAACGCTTCCAGGAGCGAACTTGATAAGCTGAGCGAGCCCCTGAAGAAGCTCGTTGTTCGCTGCCCCATGGCCAAGGGCTGGCTAGAGGCTGGCCTGACGCATGAGTCGTTCCCCAGCACTCGGATTACACCTCAAGAGAAGTCAATGTTCTTGAAGAAGGTTATCAGGTGAGCTTTTCTACACCCCTTGTGTCGAGTTGTAGCTGACGAACGGATTTGTAGTCTTCGAGGAGCGAGGGCAACGAATCAAGTTGTGAGGGAGTTTTGGCTATCAGCAAAAGGATCTAGCTTTGCTTATGCTTCATGAAGGCGTGGAGTTGATGGAAGAAAAAAAGTATCAAGTCGGGGAGTATGTAATTCATCTATCTTGACATGCTCGCACAGGAGCTCTAGTCTTACAGCACCATCTTGCAATGGTGTGGAGGAGTACAATGTAGGAGTCGTGGGGTGGTGTACAGAATAAAAGTCATGGTGACGCTCAGAATCCAATGGCTCTTCGGACCAGCTGCATCGTCTCTTCGGCGCTCTCTCGTGCCTTGCGAGCGCCTACTCCCTCTATGGAATCGAGATACTCGTCTCCCTTGCTCATGAGCTCGAGATAACGATCACGGATACCGTCCAACCCGGTGATGACGGCATCTGACACCATCTCCTTGAGATGTTTGGGACTGAGGTCACTGTACGCCTCAGCCAGCTGCGTCGCCTGCCTCCCTTTAGAGTCAAAGATGGACAGGATATCCAGCAGGTTAGAGATTCCCGGCCTAGTAGCAGGATCATATGAGATTCCGGGGATCGAGTCTGTCTTTGCAGAAGCAATCTTGGCCTTGATGTCCTTGGGGGCATCGGTGATGAGGATTCGTGACTTCTCAGCCTTGTGTGACTTGGACATTTTGGAGGTCGGGTCTGTCAGGGACATGACACGGTGCACAGGGGCTAGCCAAAGGTGAGTGAGTTATGAGAGTATGTAATAGGATCGAGAACTTACGGATAAGGGTTTGGGGAGCGACGAGATGGTTTCCGTAGGCGTGGTTGAAGTTTGTGGCGCATTCACGGGCAAACTCGAGGTGCTGCTGTTGATCATGGCCAACAGGAACATGTGTTGCTCTATAGAAGACGTGTTAGTTAGTGGTCAACTTTTTAAGATGATCTTGTCTGATAGAAGTACCTGTGGACGAGAATGTCGGCAGCCTGGAGAACTGGATAAGAGAAGAGGCCAAGCTTAAGGCGAGACCCAGCTTGTCGATCTTCGATGGAGGACTTTTGGTCGAGGTTCAACTTGCTCTTAGAACTTGTTAGTGTTTGTTAGACAACATAGGATGGGTGTCATATATACCTTCCACTGTGTCATTCGAGAGAGATATCCTACAGAGGCTGTACAGCTGAGAATCCACATGAGTTCTGAGTGCGCCGGAACCTAGAAACTCGGTCAATAAGAGAGATCAAACCCCCAGATTCCTTCCAAAAGAGCCGAGTTTCAGTTTAACCAAAAGTTGTAAACTCTCCAACACGAAGCAACAACAAAAGTTCCTTCAAACTCACCGAAGACTGATGAAACAGCGTCGCCCTCTCAGGATCAATCCCAATAGCCAACAACGCCGCCAAAGCCTCCCTCTTCCTCCTCCTCAACTGCTCCGGCGGCTGAGGCATGGTGATAGCGTGTAGGTCCACGACCGAGTAGATGAGCTTTGTGCTTGCATCCTCGCTGCGCTGGAGCCGCACCCATTGACGGAGGGCGCCGGCGTAGTTGCCGAGGTGCGGCACGCCTGTGGGTTGGATTCCTGAGAATATTACTCGGGGGTTTACTTTTGGCATTGTCTTTTTTCGGGGCGAGTTTGACTGTGTGGGAGGGGATTGAGGGAGTTGTGAGTTATGGGACTGGGGTGAGGTTCTGATGTTCAAGTTTGTATGCACTTAGCGGGGTGTAGATCGACTACGACTTTTGAGTCACGAAATCATACAAGGGAGTTTACTATATAAAGCTGACGAAGCATAGTATTTGAAGCCAGTCATTTCACGTATAGTTTAGTTGAATTCCTATAATTACTGGAATGGTTGTGTGTGGTTGACACCCTTCCCCCTATTGTCACGCCTTGCTCAGAGCCAGACACTTAAAAGTAACCACCCAAGGACTTCACGATGAGCCTCTGGGCGTTATATCTACACAATCAAAGCCTGAGTTTACAGTCCGTCTTTGCCAATTGTTGATTTTACATGGTTCAAGCCCTTCTATGGCCTATTGTACATCACATCCAAACATTGCTCCCTCCCCTCCGGTAAAGATGGCCACTCTTCCCGGAGCAGTGAGAGTATCATAACCATCCTCTCTGCTTTTATGATTCCGTCGTAGGCGGCACTCTCAAGCCTGCAGCCTCCCGGAACCGTCTCTGGCCAAGCAGTTCCTCAACCTTCTCCACCGTACCGATCGTCTTTGTCTGTCCAAGATGCGCCCACTTGGCCTCGATCTGTCCCTGATCCGCCTCAGGCAGAGCATCCATCTTCTTGCCAACGCCAAGCTCGCTAAACTCCCACACGTTGGCCTTCATACCCACGCCGTAGTACTGATGCTTGCGAAGGTACGCGAGCCAGATCTGCACCGTCTCGGGGTTCCCGTCGCGGATCTGGATTAGTCTTCGGAGTGTCTTTCGCTCAAAGTTCTCCTGCGACTTCTTGAAGATGAAGTTGCTTCGTGGGACTGTCCAGCGCTCCGTGATGCGGGGGAGGGGGACGGGTCCGTAGGCGGGGAGGCCGAGGTAGTAGGCCGCTCGGAGGGCAAAGTCGGAGAAGAACTCGAGGGGTTGGACGCTGTAGGAGCGGAGCTGGAGGTCGCATGAGGGGATTCCGTGCTCGGCCTCTCGCTTCAGAGGTTTGAGGTGTAGGGCCTCGAGGGCTCGTGGGTATCGGGGTTGCTCGGGGGTCTGGTTCTCAATCTTGTTGGGGACAAGATCTTCAGGTTGTGCTCTATATTGATATGTCAGCGTGGACTCGGGGAATTCGAGGTTTCGGTTCGAGGAACAGCGGATTCGATTCGGTGGACGTACAGTGAGCTCTTCGCACGGCGGGCGATCCATGGCACTTCGGTCTGACTTTAGTGTTAGTAAAGGTGTCAATTGGCTTCTTACAATATATAAGAAGGCTTACCGAGAGGACCCGTAAGGGTCTAAGACTTTGGCGCATCATCTTGCCGGTCCGTAGGCGTCGATGATGTGAGGCTCGAGATTTGGTTCGAGATGTCTGAAAACGTCGGGTGAACTTTTGCGCACAGACCACTTCACACAACAGCCGACACACGCACGCTTAAGCGCGCGTCTAGTGATGAAAAGTTCAAGATTTGCACCAAGGTCGTCTGGACAAGTCGTTGAAGACAAGTCAATTCTACAAAGATTTAACAGGGTGACACGATGTTTAAGGGATGGCATTGGGAACATTGCGCGCAAGCTTGATGTTTGATTGTAGCTGAAGAAAACGATTCACGTCTGCGGGATACACAAGTGGCCTTGAAGTTTTTTTTTGTCTTGTTTAATTACGTTTACGGCGCTGAGCCACTAACTTCTTGTAAAATGCCTTCTTTCCGCTAGTCTTTTGCTTCTGAATGCCAGCGTACTTGTTGGTGAACTTGTCCTTGTCATACGTGCTCATAACCTCCTCGAGCATGGTAGCCTTCCTCTCCTTGCGCGTCAACCTGGCGCTGTAGAACTCTGTGGGGCCAGCGATGATCTCGCCGACCTGGGAATACTCGGGGGCGCTAGCGCGGAGGGCCTTCTTCTGGTGCTTGGGGTCCAGGATGCCTCGCATGCGGAGGAGCTGCCAGTCACGCTTGAACTCGGGGGTGAGGACCGTTTTGGGGAGGTCGAACCAGTTGGCTCCGGCGGTGGTCTAATCGCAAGACATTGTTAGCTTGGGAGGTTTCTGAAGATGTGTGTGTCCTCGTGTGGAAATTGCCAATTTGTTTGCGCATGGTTATGTCAGAGTAACTATGAAATAAGATATCATGTTGTCACGGTCCTTTGATCCAAAACGGATACTGTCCCATGTCAAGAGAAAATTTGGGATTTACTTTCATCATGATGCGCAAGAATGGAAGGGGAGTAAGTAGAGAGAAGTAGGATTCTTACCTTTTCCTTGGACTTTAGTCCCGTTTGCGGCTGAGGGGGTGCTCGAACAGACAGGTCGTTCTTCTTGCTGCTGCTGCTATCGCTGGCAGGCTGCTGCACGACCGTCGCTGTCACCCCCCGAGCAGCAGCCGGGACGAGGTCGGCAGACGCAGCAGGGCCATCTCTCAGGCGCTGCTCAGCCTTGCGCAGCAGTTCATCGACCTGAGCATCCGAGATGTCTGTCATGATCTGCTGTCGACCAGGAGGGAAAGAAAGGAAGTAGGTCGAGGAGAGGAGGCTGGCGCAAGAAATAGTTGACGGCAGAAAAAAAAATATGGGGACGGGGGTTGGTGGAGAAAGGAAGTGTGGCACGGGCGGTGATGCACCAGCCACATTCGGAGTTGGTAAGGTTGACAGAAATGCATGGAATTATGGCTGGCCTGATAGCCGTGTGATTGCTTACCCTATTCTGTCCATTATTCCAAGTCCCGCTTACCTCTTGACGCCCCATCACTCCAACCTTCTGACGCCCAATCGTCATGGCTCATCGCCCTCCGCCAACCCCAACCACCATCTCAGCTGTTTGTTTAGGTACCAACACCAAATCCCCCCCCCAGGCCTTGTCAAGTGTTTTTTTTTTCTCGTTTACTTACCATTTGAAAAAAACAGCTTCATAAAAATGGATCCCCAGAACCCCCAAGGTGCTCAGCAGAACAGACAACGCCCTGTCTACGACCCCAGTCAGGGCGGTCACTATAGTAAGTCAAGTCAAACGCGCCGCCCGCAATAAACATGGAGCCCCTCCTCCCTCTTGACCGCGTCTTTGGAAGGCTGACCTTGTTCGTGACGCGCAGGCGCATGTGCTGCTGTACGTTCAGCTTAGATTCCCCTTCGATTCGCGATCGTGCGCGTGCCTCGCCGCGCCATCGCGATAGCTCCAATTCCATGCGCTGACAGCTCGTCCTTCTATAGCTTGCTTCCCAGGGTTTCGCGCCCTCGGAGCTATACACCGGACCTTGGGCCAATGTATGTCGCATGCTATCTCTACGCGCGCGCAAAGCTGACCACGCAACGATTGCAGGCTCACCAGGGTCTTACCGGCCAGTACAAGGACATCCTGACCACCTACTGGCAGCACACCATCTCGCACCTCGAGAATGACACCCACGACTACAAGATCCACCAGCTCCCGCTGGCGCGTATCAAGAAGGTCATGAAGGCTGACCCCGAGGTCAAGATGATCTCGGCCGAGGCTCCCATCCTCTTTGCCAAGGGTTGCGACATCTTCATCACCGAGCTCACCATGCGCGCCTGGATCCACGCCGAGGAGAACAAGCGCCGCACTCTGCAGCGTTCCGACATCGCGTCCGCCCTAGCAAAGTCCGACATGTTCGACTTCCTCATCGACATTGTTCCCCGCGAGGAGGCTTCCTCCCACGCGAAGCGGACCACCCAGACCGCTGCCGCGCCCCAGGCTGTTCCCGCCGCTCCTGGACAGGGACAGATGCCCGGTCAGCACGCCAACATGCCCCAGGCTCCTAACCAGCCTCATCCCATGGGTGCTCCCGACTACATGGGCGGACACGGTCTTACTGAGCAGGACTACCGCAACCAACCTAACATGTACCCAGGCCAGGCTGTCCCGGCTCCTCAGGCCGCCTACGGACAGACCCAGCCCCCAGGCATGTATGGAGAGATGGAGGGGATGTATCCTTATTCCGCCATGCCTCCCCAGCAGGTATGATCTCCAGTCACGATTCGACCGTCAGTCACTAACAAGGCGCAGGCTCCCATGTCCTCGGAAGAGTTCGAGTAAACTCGAACATGTTATGCGTCCCTATCTCAAGCGCTTGATCCTTAGAGGCAAGGAAATGAGGCAATGATACTTGGGTGTACAAATTTGAGCAATCGCTCGGCCCGGCTCAGGGTTCACGATGGAAAGGATGTCTGGCGTAACGGAATTTATGCTTTGTATGCAAACACAATTAGCTTCCCAGGTAGACCTGGTGGACTGCACATTACAGTAAGAAACACTCGCTCATTGCAATTGAACAAGAAAGACATTCAGCAGCCGTCCCAGTAGGGGGACGGCAGAAGCTGAACTGTTTGCATTTATACATTCGTGGCACTACATGCTTGTTTACCTGTTCATGCCAAATCGTGAAGAAAAGTTGGCCAGTGGCGCGCTTCTAACGGGACTGGCCGCGATGGGTGTCAATCTGTAGTTTGTCAGTAACTTGGGATAGCAGAGTTTTCCGGGAAATCGTACTTCTCAAGAAGCATTGGTCCATTGAGGGCATCCACGCGTCCATACTTCTTGTTGCGTGTGGAAATGTCAAAGAACTCGTCCTGGTTGTCCGTCTGGAGGAGATTGATGGTCTGCTGAAGTTCATCCAGGTTCTCCCGCAGCATTTGTCCATTCTCGAGGCTGTCGACGAATTGTACCAGATACTCTACATCTTGTGCGAGGGCTGCCACACCGTTGGGGTTGATGTGCTTGACATCAGGCGAGAGTGGTAGGGCCTTAAGAGGGTGAGCATTGAGGGAAACTCAGGGATTAGGGCAGGAGAAGCATACCAGAATCTTGTTCGCTGTGTGACTCAGCGCGTCAAAGTAAATGAGCTCCTTGATCTCTCTGGGGAGGCCGAGCAGGGTTGAGTTCATGATGTTCGACAGGTACCGGGTCAGCGTCTGCATGTAATTGCTCGGCTCCGGTTCGACCGTGGTCGCCGTCCTTATAGCTCGTTAGAAGAGTGACACATGTTTATCTTGAGAACGTACCATTCATATTCCGCAGTATCAACGAGATCATCAATCTTGGAGTTGACGAGCTCAAAGATTCGCTTCTCAGCAGTCTTCTTGTTGTTCCTAAAGGACTCTGTGGCATTCAACTTCACCGGACCGCCTGCCGAGGTCGATGAGCGTGCCCGGATGAGCAGCTGCTCGAGCTCTTGACAAGCAATCTCAAAGTGTTCCAGGTTGATGAGGATCTGCACGATCTGACCCAAGTATTGGGAGCTCAGACGCTCAACCAACGACTTACAGACCTTTTCTGTAAGAAGTTCGTCCAGGGACTAGTAGGTGTAAGTATCAGGACACTTCGGCGCATCAGCCAACTCACCTTTTTGAGTGTCTCATCAATGACATTGGGGTGTTGGAAGTGATCGTCGGAAAAGAAGTAAAACTGGTTCAGGAAATTCCGGATATCTATGCAGCACAGGGGGTACATTTGGGAGAAAGGGAGTACGCAGGGGAATCTGGCTAGTCAGCAAGTCCTGGGTGAGCGAAGAAGGGGGCGCCTACGTGAGCTGGTCTGGTGGCTTTTCCTGGGCGAACCAGCTGACATTGACCACTTTCTCGTACTCTTCGGGTGTGTTGATGGCCATAGGCATGTAGTCATCGGTAGACACGATCTATAGAACCTGTAAGCAGATACTAACAAGGGAATAGGCGAATTGACTGACCTCCTGAAAGTCCACGCTAAACCGCCGTTTCAAGAGCTCGGCGTATTTGTCGAACAACTTGAGGAGGAAGTTGTCTAGCATGGTTACTGTGTATCCCCAACCCTAGTAATGTTAGCCCTATGTGAGATCACCAGTAAATGGGTCCCTCGCCGAGGGAGTGGCATCTTACCTCCATTGTTTGAATGAAGAGGGCAATGATGGTCTTGATCTTTATCAATGCCTCTGCATCAGTAACATCATTCAGGGACTTTGAGGTCAAGTTGATGACCGCAGTGCACATGGACTCCCATAACTCCTCGACCTGTTGTGCTTCATATTAGTGAAGGCCCAGTGGAATGTACGGGTTACTCACGTCAGCTGCAGATCGTAGATGCGGCACTCGTCGCATTGTTGCCTTCTCGATGATGGCGAACCCTGATATCCCTTCCAGCAAGCTGCTCAAGGATGATTCATCCTCCGCCAGGAGCTCAATTGAGCTGGGAAGCAACAGGTCCTTTTGCTGCCGTCGGGTTGCACCGTATTCTGACCGGAACTTTTCGAGCTGTCCGAGGGCCTCATGGATATGAAGGGCCTCGAACAAGGGCGTAAAGTCAACTTGCAACTCCTCATTGTCCAACACATCAAAGTCCTCGTTCTCGTCACTGACCAGTTCAATGGCTGAGTTCAACTTGAAGTTGGCCAGAAACGGGTCCTCTTCTATCCTCTTCTTTTGCCGTGTCCTCCTCATCTCGGTGTGATAGAACGCCACCTCGCCGAGGAACTGGGACGTTTCTCGGATACGAAACAACCATGTATTGAGATCCGTCATTACAGCCTCGGAGATGGCCTTCTGCGAGGCGGGGATGGACTTTTGGATGACATCGGCCAGCCGATGCTGAGTGGAGTAACGGTTTTGAATGATGGGTACGAGGTGTTCATTTTGTAAATCTTCGAGCGATTTTAGAGCAGGATAGTACTTTTTGCGACGTATGAGGTCGTGCGCATTGTTGACGGCACGGAGGATGGTCAAGGAGTCGTTCAAGGCATTGGTGGCATCGGCGATGTTCTGGCGAACGGAGGATGTATTCACGAGAGCTTCCTTCTGGGTTGCAAGCTTCTTTGTACTATCGGCGATCGACTCGTTAAGGCCCAGGATGTCATGGGTCAGAGTTACTGTTTCCTCGCGGACAGTCTGGAGGTGGTTGATAGAGTCAAGAAACTCCTCATGGCGGGTCAGACCAATACGTTCGATCTCGGCTTCACGATCCTGGTGATAGCGGGCCAAACACTGGTTCAGGAGAGGAGTTCGGTTCGAGTGCGCAGCATCCTTGAGGACGGGGATGAGCTGGTCGAGAAACTCGGCATCGGAAGACGCGAGGATGACCTGGAGACAGGAGGTTAGCGCACAGCTCAGAAACAAGCGCTAGCCGCAGGAAGCCGTACATGAGGCACCGCAGATGCATAGTCATCCACGGCAGGTGGACGTCGCGGCATGCCTACTACCTGGTAATGCGTGAAGCTATTGGCGATGGGGTTGGGTGTCGTTGGACTTCGCGTGTCGCAACCTGCCTGGAGCTCCCCTCGACGTTATCAAGGGGTACGTACCTCTCGATAAGGCGACCTCAGGCTTCCAGTGCCCCACTCAAGCTGGGCGCCTGCATGAGACGACAGGACGCGGGCGCGACGGGCGAGCTCTCTAGCGCATGAGCCACGCAGGGCTGATGATACCAGCCACACTCCACAGACGACGACATGTCTACCTGCGCGCTGGCTGAAAGGGACGATGGGCTCAGTTTGTGGTCAGGAAATGCAATATAGAAATTATTTGTCTGAATTTTGGGCTTTGAGGCCTTTGGTAAGTATTCTGTGTCTTTCATAATGAAGCCAAAAACTTGTTGTGCGACCGTATTTTGGAGTATGTTTGCTACGTCTTGTAGTTCAACAAAACCACTTCAATCGATGAACCTAGGGCGATGCGAAGTCAAGAAGGGTAACCAGATGAATTTATAAGGACTTACGCACACAATGAACTAATTCTTGATATTTTGGGGACCAAGAATACGTGGAAAACACGCCTGCAAGCCTGGAACTGCGAGCACTTGCAAGGGTGTAGGGTAGGCAAATCCACTGACAATCACCCAAGACACCATCGTAAAGCTAAAGTGTGATAGGACTTCTGTAGTTCGTCTATGTCCAGCTCTCAAAAATAGAGTACAATGATTATAATTGAAACAAAAAACTTCCGAGAAAATGCGTCCTACTTTTCGGAAGAAGGCGGCATTACCTTGCGTGCAACCACCATGATGCTGGCCAGTAGAGGCATCATTCAGAGGTGCGCCAGGGTATGTCTATGCGTAGGATCTAGAGTATTGTAGGAGAATGATCTTGGACCAGAGTCGGACATGGAATTTCTTTTGGGACACAGGGTGGAGCAGAAAAAACGGGCCATTATTCTTAACTGAAGAGGAACAGGCTGAACAGTCTATTCCCAACCTTCCAAGTCACGTCCAAGTAATGCCGCCTTGCAGATGGTTTATTCTAAGCCAAAGTATTCGGTTGGGCTTGAGAGGCTGAATGGATAAAAAATTGCAAAAACGAGAAGTGCGAGAATCGGTTACTCTTGGGGAGTGACGGAAGACAAACAAGTTGTGGGTAACCAGGGAGAGGCCAGAGCAGTTAAATGTCCCCTGAAAGGTATAACCTTTCATCATGCAGATAGGTGTGAGTCTTCGGCCACAGGAAGAAGGAAGGCTAAAAAAGGCCACTGTGTTAGCATTGGGATATGATGCTATGATGTGTTGGAAATGCATTCTTCATCATAGTTGACGCCGGACTGACCGACATAGCAGATCGAAGCCGAGAGAGGGACTGGAATCGATGCCTGGCACAGCAAGGATCGGGCATTGTAGACCGTACATCAAATGTGTTCTTTTTCATAGTTGAAACCCGATTCAAGATGGGATAATTGAGCCAGAAGATCGCAGATCGTCCCTGGATTGCTTCCGACGTTATTGTTTCCCCCTGACACACAGATGAACGGCACCTAAATGCTTGACTGCAGGATCGTAGACTTCTAAGGAGACATGGAGCGGCCGTGGGTAGATAGTTCTTGTGGGATAGTCGTTTACGTGGGAGGGTCGTCTTCTAGTGAGGGAGAGTGCCATGGTCTGCAAACCCTGTCAGTGTCATAGAAGCCAGGAAATCTCTCTGCCAACTTACAAGTGATACCCAGTCTGGGAGACTCCGACACAACCACCAACACGAAACCTTGCTGTAAGTGATCTCTGTGGAAGACTGTAGGGTCAATGGAAGCTGGCAACGCCATGGGGCCCATTTGGTCACGTACCTTAGTAGTTGGGAACGAAAATGGGTCTCAAAATACCCAGCCCATCTAAACTCTGATTCTTTCCTGCCCCTGAAGGTGCCGAGAAACCATTTAGGAGGCTACTGTACATCAGCAATGTGTCCTCTCGGGAGTAGACCCTTCTGAGGGGTTTCCCTCGAGTGTGCCACCTCCTGAGAATGTTCTCACTCAAAGCCCATCATCCTGAGAGGACGATCGTTGTGAGTGGTGCATTCCAAGGATGCACCACTTGAGAGTTCTTTGTTCTCAGAGCGCCTTCTGTGAGAGGTGTTTCCCCTCGAGGCTCAAGCTTCTTCCCCTGGGGCTGTCAGTTCGACAGTCGTCAGTGTTCTTGACTCAACTGACTTCCTATACTCTCAAAGTCTTCTTTGGGTCTTTGGGACTTTGGGACTTTGTCCAGTCATGCTCTTCAGGAAAGGGTCGCTGTTCGTCAACCGTCTGGCTCAGAAATGGGAATCGATAGTTGGATGGAAGGGAGAAGATTCGGAATAGGTCGCAGAGAAGCCTCGATAGATTATCCAATGAGCGTGAGGGGGTCGGAAGCGCTAGTATGGTATCAACGTCAGCAGTTTGTATGGTCTGGGTAGGTGAACGGGTAGGCTGGTGTCCTCCAACTGCTTCTCCCGGCAGATGGTTTGCAGGACCGACCCTCTTCCTTTCAAAGAGCAACTCCATGGCCTGAGTCTCATGAGGCGTACTGGGGAGATAAAGAACATGGAGTAGTGGCGCCGATCGCTCTAGTGAGCTAGCCCCTGAAGGTCTGGCACGACGGTGGAGAATGTCGGGTGTCTTCGGTCGATGGCTGGAACGCCGCGGGCATCGTAGTAACGCTTCAGAGGCTCTGTTCTCGAGGAGACTGGTCAGAAGAGAGTAGTGGAAGGGCGCTGGGTATTAATGACTGACCTGATGCGATGAGAATGCTGGAATCCCCTTTACGAATCTACTGCGACAGTCAGATTTGATCAGTATTTCTATATGCCCCAGATTCGCTGGTGCAGTACCTTGTAGACGTGAATGTTAAAGAGGCGATGATGGCATTGGATCTAACCTCAATTTCTGCCGCCCGGCACTTGTCAACCTTCACTCCCCACCCGGGGATGCATGGATGGTGATCCGTCCCTGGCAGACAGATCTAGTGGGGCAGAACGGGGACGTTAGAACAGCTAGAGAAATGTTTGCTTGCGTGCATGAACCTTATTCAGAGCTTCACGCAGGTCGAGGAAGAATACTGCCAAAGGGGGACGGGCTGGAAATCAAACGAAGCAAACATGGACAAAGGGGCTTGGTTTGGAATACCAAAGGCGTTGGCTGTATACTTCAAATAATAAAGAATGGAGCTTGATTCTTTGACGAACGGGACGTGGCTTGGTACCAAAACTTCAGGGGACTAACAGTGACGGTAGTGGTTTGGAGGGGCCGACACATCCTGAATGCCCTCCCGGCCGTCGGCCACGCCATGACAGCGCATTTAGGAAGAACCAGGGCAGCAAAACACGCCTCACAGATTAGCATGCATCTAATATGAATGGAAAATTAATGCATGAAGGAAGAGATGCTTCTACTGTGACATGGTTTTCAAATATCATCGAGTGTCATATATGTAAATGCCCTTGCCCAGGTGACACACTCTACGAAATATCAATCATCATCAACACCAAGAATTTAGGATCACGAGCACGAGGTGGTCGGATGCGAGGGCACGTTTGGGAGGGACTGCCTCAGGTTGGGGCGCGGCTGGCGTGGTGGAATCCGCATCCGTAGCCGTGACCCTGACGGCCCAGCTGCACCTTGATATCAACCCACGGAGCATCACGTCCTCGCCACCAAGCGAAGCGAGCGCACAAAATCACAATTCAAATCAAATGAATCAAAATTAATTAGGCGGGAAGCTTCAATGGAATCTCAGGGCATTACGGTGATCTCAGGGGGCGTGCAAGGCCGGTAGACCTCGTCCTAGCGGACATGGACAGCAGCGGACCTCCCTATATCAAAATAACTGCATGCCAAGACGCATCACCCCTGTAAACTGTATGCTGTGCGTCTGTCTGGCACTGAGCTCGATCGGTTTTGTCCTTATTGTCCAATGGGCTTAGCTCCTTCCGTCTGATAACCTGGCAACCGACCGTCCGAACTTGGCCGTGACAAAGCAACCACGCTCGTCAGCCGCCCCTTCCCTTCCCGCAGTTCTTTCTCCGGTC
>JABCKD010000704.1:0-31368 GCA_013186415.1 Fusarium sp. NRRL 66088 | reverse complement strand
ACCATCAGCAAGATCCTCGAGGCCGCCCTCGCCCAGATCTGGGCCAAGGTCCAGGCCCAGCCCGACTCGTACGTCATGACCAGAGACGAGTTTGCCGTCTTCAACTTCTTCCAGCACCGCTTTGCCGGTGATAAGACGGCGGTGAAGGCCCGGAAGCGATACTGGGACAACACCCACGCTTGATCGCCCGCTAGGATCCCGTCTACACATGGCAACCCTCCCTATCCCGTGCGCTACTGCGCTCACTTCTCACGAACCTGCTCTTGCATAACCGGCCCATTTTGAGGACCCAAAACGATTCAACCTGCTTTTTTTTCCTGTTGCTCAACCACATGACGCCTCGGCCGTCTATATCACCCGCCACATGCACCTTGTTATACACCAACGTTGCCAACTCAACCACCACCACCTGCCGGCACTCAACCCGTGCTCGCCTCCGCCGCCACAAGCCATTCAGTCAAGCCTCTCTAGGAATTCATGTCCGACTTTTCGGTTGCCTGCCACGTCCCGTCCGCAATGGCCAAGAAGCAATAGCTGAAACCCAAGGGCTCAGGCTAGTTTCGCCGCAGGCCACAGACAAAAGCAACCCCCACTATGGAGGATAGTGGGCTGCCAAGACGACAAACCGCAGAACAGAGGATATCCGCGGCAATAGGACGGACGGAACAGAACGACACAGACACGCCTGTTACTAATTTGCGCGCCAACCTCTCATGACTTATTACACAGCACTACCAAGTCATGCGGAGCGGAGTCATGGTAGCGCGTAGTGTGAGAGAGTTGAAAGAACCCTGTATAATGCTCTCTCTACTCCGCGGCTACTGAACCTACTCTGTTCTGTTGGACCCTCACCTCCCCTCCCCTACCATACCCTACCCTACCATCCACTAGGTACCTCACTTGCACGGCAGACCCCCGGTTCCCGGGCCCGTTCGTTGAGTGGGGCTGCCACCGCATCATCCGCATGGCGCCCCGCCGTCCGTGTCGTGTGGCCCCAGTCCCAAGCGTCCCTGACGACATTTGCCTTTTTTGGAGGGACAGGGGTTCCCTCGCCTCTTGGGTTGGTTTTGGTTTTGGCTTTGTTTTGGGGGCCCTTTTCTTGCCCTGGACCGACCCTGGGCCCTGGTCTCGATGGCTGATTACTTTTTCCTGCGGCTCCCTTCCTTCAATCTCTCACAGGGCTGGGCTGCGAAACCACGGGTTCCTCGGTCGTCTCGTCTCACGGACCCTCAGACGGGGGTATCCCCTTGAAGAGAAAGCTAGAGGTTGATCATGTCGCCCCTGGGCTTTTTGTTTCCTCGACTTGATGGATAACGAGCGAATCGTTGTCGCAGCTGCTCGTCAGGACTCTCCATATGCCCCACGCCTTCTTGACTCGTGGTCATGTTGTCGCATCGTCCCAAGGTTTCTTGCGACGGCGCTGCTGGCCATGAATGAGCCTGGGCGCACATCATGCCCCCGCCTTGCCTTGCCCTGCCCTCACTTCACCTTCACCTTCAGCCCTGAAAGGGATCCTTGACTTGCCCTCACGCATCGCATCGCATACATCCGACTTGCCACTATAACACACCTTGCTACTGTTGTATCATCACACGGCGAAGCGGCGGGCATGTTTACCTCACGATACTACTCTGAGACATTCCATCAAGCCGAAGCCACGACGACTCATTTATCGTCGCATGGCCTCTGCGCTGGACCGATGGACTGACTCTGGTCTCTTCTGGCCGCTGCCGGCAGCCGCCTTTGCCTGGAAAAAAAATCATGCTACCAAAGGGAAAAAAAAATACGCGTCCCCATCAACCTTCGGCGGTACCAGACTTCGTTTTTGCTTACCAAGTTCTGACCACTGACCACTGACACGAGATGGGGCCCGCCGGCATTCTCCGCCGCCCACGGGCAGAAGCAGAAAGCGCTTCTTGATTTCCCCTTTTGTCATTTTTTCTCGTTTTTAACTCATCCTTTTTTTACGCCGCATCGCATGGGGCCTGGAGCTACTGTACGAGGCATTGATGAGTCGAAATTGTAGTAATCTTGTCTCTTCTACTTTACCCCCCTGGTCATCACGATTATGATTTTTTTTGGCTTCCATCTCTCTGGGAACTACCTCTTTTGGCTTAGCTCATGACCTTGCATGGCATCTTTGGTCTCTCTCCCATACAGCTCCAACACCACTTCACTTCTTCTTCAACACCCCTTTTATTACCCAAGAATCGTTGTATTATAGAAATACCACAGAGCGTTGTTTTCGCATTTGTTATACACTTAGCACTGCGCCACATATAGAGCAATACATTAAAATTAAATCACACATATATGCCCAGTCTTAAATCATGCTGGTGATGATGAATGTGATATCACGATGAATGTGCTTCCAGACCTTGGACTCTTAGGAACTTTGTCTGCCACAGCTGACCCTGTTCGCTCTTTGACTGCACTTTTGTCTTTTGACTTTGCTAAGATGCCATATTTGGCATGATTGGTGCAGTAGGTTGAGTTGGGTTGGGCATCATACTTCAACAACACGTGACAGCTGTCTATCGCAAGTTTATCTACTTCTGAATTGGTTTCCGACATTCCAAGAATGGGTTTAGATATCATGTCAAATCCGCACAATGACGTGTTTCTTGCGAGTGGTTCTACCACGCGGTCTTGTCCCAATTGTCATTGTGAGCAATTACCACCCACCTGGCACTATCATCAACGTCCAAGTGTAAGCCCCATTGACCGAATCCGGACAGTTGCCTAACTCTCTACTACATCACCGTCGCATCGCATTGATCGACATGAACTCTGACAGTAAACTGGTCCTCCTCTCGAGACACTCACTTGGCTTGCTTCTTTGGAGGCGTTTGCTCGTGCGCACACCGCAAGTCAAAATCCCGTCCCCCTCCGAGGTTTGACCCCCGAACCGAACCTTGGGCTCCGGCCGAGTCCACATCGGCGGCGGCGGCAGCCCCGCCGTTGCGCCGCCCCGTTCATCACGGGACCCGGGGCCCGCTTCAACTCTAAGTCACGTCTTGGAACGCGTCTAGAACATCGACCGTACCGAAAAATCGGGTGATTCTGAGCAGCACAAAGAAAAGCGGCCCCGGTGAAACAATACTGTCTGCGAAGCTTTCCAGACATCGTATCTCGCTTACGAGAGCCTTCGGCTTCGGAGCTTTTGCGCCTGACAGCCGCTGAAGGAGGGTTGATGGCACCGGGCTGGAACGTTGCAGACTCGCTGCTCGGACCCGAGATGGCTGCAGATGCAGATGCAAATCGCGGCAGAGGCAGACAGCTGTCACATGTGCCTGCATATCACGACAATGGCTTCGCCACGGGTAATGCCCTTGTGGAAGAATCGCGGTGATCATAGCGGGGGATCTGCACAGTCTCGAGAGGAATGGGATGCCGGTAGAGCGTTTGATATCGAGTGCCTCGTATGTGTTTTGACCTAACCGACGGCTCAGTCTCTTCCACAAGTGTTGATCATTTCCCATTGCCCTCAGCAATAGGACAGCCAAAAGCCTAGACGAGGCACTACCTCGACTATCGCGAGCCAAGGCGTCGACAAGCCTTTCGAAGGGCAGCTAGGAGCTTTCTCTAGTCGCCGCTGCTACTGGCCAGGAGGTGCTGGTTAAACACGACGCCGTCTCCAATAACGTCCCGCCACCGTCGCGGCCTCATTCAGAGTGAGCAACGCATCATAGCTTCATGCTGCACAAGTCGCGACCCTTGTGTCAGCATCATGCGGCAATATCACCCCGAAGAGGGAGTTGTGCTTGGACCAGCACCCCTCTCGAGACCCCGTTTTGGACGCAAGGGAAACGGATAGAGTTTATGGGCGAGCCGCTGATGCAAATGCTTGATGACAGCCCCTTATCACAAATGCCCAAACAGCATCCCGGGGCCGGAGAAAGGACGTTGAGGGCGCCTGCGCCTGCGCCTGAAAGTTTATATTCAGACCATGGGAAGAGCGAGGACCAAAAGGGCCATCATGCGTCGCGAGAGGGTTTCGCTCACCATGACGGTCACAGTCAATGGTTCCTCTTTTGGACAATCACGGGGCGTCGTGCATTGCAGGTTCCTGGATTGCCGCGGCAAAAGACTGGCTCCAAACTTTGAAACGATGGGCTCATGCAGCAAGGCTTTGGGCTGTAGTCACCGCACACCCCTAGGTTCGGTTGGGTTCAGTTCAGGTCAGGATTCATGACAATAGCAGTAGAGGCGTTACGGGATGGGTTCGATTATTGACCGTTTGGCCGGGCCTAGAGGCCTAGAGTCGACTCTTCCTTTGTGTCCCACATGGGGATGGGAACAGGCTGCCTCTTTGGGCACGTCTCATGATGCCGTCGACCAAACGGGCAGCGCCAGTTCTGCCATTTCTTTGTTGCCTTGCCTGTTGGAGCAGCCATAGAGCGCTTTGGTCTTCCACCGAGGCTTGGTAGGGCCGTCGTTACGACGACGTTGCCAACATGAAACACGGCAGCGAACGGCCTCGATCTCAATCTCTCCTGATTTCCTGAGTGTGACGCCATTCCCAAGAGACACAGGACCCTCTGCGCGATCCAGAACCGGGTTCTTGGTCCCCTGTGCCAACTTGAACTGGCGGTGACTCTTTTGGGCAGCCCAGAAAGTCGGTAAGTTGGACTCTGTGAAACTCAAATAGGTGGAGAGGCGTGCAATATCTCACAATCGGGCATGGAAGGTTGTTGGCTTCTAGAACACTTCCGGAAGAGGCATCGCAAGCCGCCTCATTAGGCAAGGCCGGTGGTGCCACTTCCCGAAGCATTGTCCAAAAGGGCACGGCGAAAGGCGAAGGCGAAGGCGAACAAGGGCGTGGGTAAATAGCCTTTCGCTAGACAAACATTGTTCGATTCACGGCGCTGTTGAGTCGATCGCCGAGAGATTGGCGCAGAGGGTGTGCACCGAGAAGCGCCCAAGTATCAGGTACATGGCATACGAGGCACCGCACAGGGCGGAAAAGAGGCTCGGAGGGTTAGGGAAGGGCGTAACCTTGGCTGAGAGGCTTCACAGCTTAGGTTTGCGCCCAGTATAGTGGAGATGAGCGTGGATATTCCGACTCTCTGGGAGCGAGGACCCGACGGGGTGGACTGCCTCGTGTTGGCGATTCTGGCGACAGCCATTGGTTTCCTGGCAAAGGGGATCTCGAACAGAGTTTGAGCAAGAGCCGGTGGCTCGGTACGTGGAAAGCGTTCCCGCTTGGGGTCCTGTTGAGAAGCGGTGAAGAGTGACGTCGGTGTTTCTGAAGTGTTGGACCATGTAAGAAGCTGTCGAGATGTTGATTTCTGTAAGACATTCATTTCGACATTGACGTTGCATCCACTGTAGTTAATGAGGCTCTTCAACACCCCTGTCCATCACTGACAGCGGATCTATCCAGCAATCCCGATTTCGAGCGGGAACGAGATGACACTGACAGCTGCAACAAGGGTTATCATGTCCAATGGGGCCCAGAAGCGGTGAGCACTGCACCCTCTAGAGATGTGGGATGCGGCATCTCAAAGAGGAGACGAGGATGGTGTGGGTAAGGCATGGCGCCCAGACAGATTACGGGCGTTGCCCGTGTAAGTCATGGAGCCGTCATTGTCTCTGCCAAATCCAGCTGGGTGTGTCTTCTGACATTACCTTGCCTAGCCACAACGAGCATCCGCAGACCGACATTTGTGAAACCGTCTTCCACAGTCCTTCACCGCACCCTCATCCTCGGGCTCAAGTTTGATCCCGGTTCAGCGTCGGCATCACGATCCGGAAGACGGGACAGGATCAAAATGTCGATCCACGGGTCGAATTGCGGCCTGTGGCAACGTCACAAAGGACTCTTTGCAGCGTTCCTGACTCGAGTGACGGGCCGTGGGGGATGGGCACATGGTTTCAAATGCTTGATCTTGGGATCTGATGTTTCGACTGCCAAGCTGGGGCAAAAAAGCCGCGACAGGAATTTGAGACTGGCGCAACCCAAGCTGGGGGACAACAATAAGGTTGGCTGGGCGAGCTCCGGCCGACCCGGCAGACGAACCATCAAGCACATACACCAAAGCCTAAACATCGTGACAGGCGCCTTCAGCTGGGGATGGGAAAGTTAGAGCCAAAGTCTGCTAGAAAGCGCGGGACCATCACTGGATGCCCTGAAGCTTGTTGGTTTGACACCTGCAGGCAATGACACGGGAAACTCTCAAGTTGGGCGAGGCTTGCGTACACGAAGCACACGCAACACACCCGGAGCCGACGGGTCGGGAGGCAAGTTCCGTCTGGACGGATTCGTTCCTCCCATGGAAGCTTAACGTGAGCAGGTGAACCAGGCATCCGGGAGAGAGTTTACGATGTGACGCAGGATCGCGAGAATTGGATGCCATAGGGCCTCACTTGGTGGGGGAGGCTTGGGGGCTGTGCCATTTCAACTCCATTCCACGACAATTCTCGACCCGGCCGAGTCTCGAGATGGCACTGGTAGGACCAGAGTTTCTGGCGCCTGTTAGGGCTGGGAGCCGCGGGTTGTCGACAAGGTGATTGGAAGAAAAAGTTGAGGATGGCAGGTAGGTAGGCAGGTATGCATAGGTGGTGGTTACACAGGGCAGAAACTGTCCGTGAGCTCGACGAAACCCAGCGAGATGGATGGCGCGCGGCAGTTGGCGAGTTTGGTGCCTCTTCCGGGGGAGGGAGCAATTCGATTCAGTGGATTTGCGGCGGGGCGCCGGCGACGGCCGTGCGAGAGCATTTGGCGAATGCTTGACCAAGGCTTAACCAAGCCTTACGAAGCCCTCTAGAAGATGGGAGGTATGGACGATGAGGAATGTAGCCAAGGTGTTGGGATGGAGGTTCAAGTTCCATGGAGAAGGAGGTCACGGGATATGGCATACTTGCGGGGGGAAGGGGGCTTCTGTGCGGGCGGAGGAGCTGGAGTCCACAGGGAAGGGACGGGAGCCCTGTTGTTGAGATGAGGTAGGTGCCCAGACTGCAGGAGCGGGCAGCTTCAGCAAGCGCCGTCATTGTCATTCCCGGGGTTTGGCTGGTCCACCTGCCAACGAAATCCAATCCATGGAGGGGCATAATGGGCACATCCATGGGGGCACATCAACTCATGTCAAATCTTGGGCAATGGCTCAGCAGCTTCCGCGGCGAATGCGAATGCGCGCGCGGTTACGAGAGGGAAGCATGCAGAGACGTTCACCAAGTAACGGCAGCCTATCGTTGCATTGCCGAGGTGCAGTCCTGTTGTTTTTTTTAGGTTAACTTGACGGACAGGATATGCAGCCCGTGGCGAGGCCTCTGTGCTGTTTGGCCACGCAAGACAACTGAGGCCATCCCGAGTCAACTGGAACCTCTCTTCAGAGCAGGAAATCAAGATGGAGAAACAAAGACTGTTTTAGAATGCGCCTGATCGAAAGAGTTCCAGAGAGGGGCTTTTTTTTTTTATTTTTTAAATGAGTGCAGGGAAAGTGAAATCAGGCGTTATAAAAGAGTAGTCGTGGTCGCGGGTCTACAATTTAATGTGCAACCCCTCCACTTTCTGACCCTGGCTCAACTGCCGTTTTAAGCTATCCACGGTTGCTCAGGCAATGCGCAGGCGCTCAACCACGATCCCATCGCCAACAAGTCATTTACCAGTCCCAAATCCCATCATTCCATTCAATCATCTCCACATCCATCCTTCGCCCGAATCGTAGCCTCACTAGCTACATCGTCATTTTTTTTTTCTTGGGAGCTCCTCCATCACAGTCAACTGTTATAGCTTGCTGGCCATCATCACCAATAGCCTCACCAACGTCATCGCCCACCCACTACATCTACACACCACCGAAACGACCACGTCAAAGTGACCCCGACACTTTCGAATTCCTGCAGCCCCTAAAGTCTGGCAGCCCCAGTGCTGCCATTGCCATCTTGACAGCTCCCATTATAGCTTGCGAACCCGCTAGCCGTTGCCCATCATGCGGTACAACCTCATCAAGATGATCCTTCGAGGATTCGAGCTGCTTATAACGCTCCTCCTGACAGCTGTGACCGGTAACGTGATCGCATCCAACATTGACGCCGCTGGCACAGCGACTGCCGCCGTCAACTTTGTCATGTTCGTCGCTGCTGTCTGTTGGATTGTCTCTATTATTGGCCTCGGCGCATTCTTTGCTTCGGTCCTCGACAAGCCTGTCGCACAACTGGTCCTTGACGGCAGTGTCGTTCTATTCACGTTTATTGCTGCCATCGTTCTTGCAGCAAAACTACGTGTTGTGGACTGCGGAGACATCAACCCCAAAGCTCTGCCAGGTGACTGGATCGCGTGGGGCTCTGGCAGCGACGAGAAGCGTTGTCGTGAGCTCCAGGCCAGCACCGTCTTCATGTGGTTCCTCTTCGGCTCCTTTTGTGGTAGCCTGTTCCTCACCGTTAGGGACGTTCGAAACACCTATGGCTCCATCCGTGGCTCAAGGCCAAGCATGTCCCAGATCGGTGTCTAAGCCAACAACATGGATGGCTCAACGACAGCCAAACAACAACACAGTGATGCACCGCCAAGAACATACATGCGCATTCTCTAGCGAGCATGGATGCTTGATGCACCCATCATCGATCAGCTTAATTAGCTAGGGAACGACATGCCTGCAGGCACTCGGTGACACACTGGTCCGGGGTTGCTCGGAATGGGCATACACACCCGCCAAAGGATAGATGAGCAGGACCACTCATCATGATGGACGAGAGATGGATCGCGCCATGCATGCCAGAAGCAGCGAGGCCTTTTGGATGTGCCTCATCATAGCAGGAATCTTTACATGTTGATAATTTTTGGTAACAAAAGCCGGGAGAGAAGCATGCACAGCCTAGGAGTTGGACGATGGGTAATGATTATGTAGTAAATTTGACTTTATGACTGTTTTCATGTTCTCCAGCATTGGATGCCATCAGTTGTATCGATATCTGCACCAATGCCATGATAGATAGCCCGTAACTATTCCCCGAGTCTCGTGAAATACCATGGTCAACAGATGTAGAATTCCCAATCATCTATTTGTTAAACCGCACCCATATCAACCAATACCTAAACACCGTGTCGAAGCCATGCATGTTCCAAACAAGGCGAATTACTTTGAAACCGCTCAGCCCAGGCCCTCATCTTTTAAGGTCTCTTGTCGTCTATAACGTGGCCGCCGTTTCAACTACTCCCGCCGCCTTGAAGGCCTTCTTATTTGTCCATCGGACGTCGACGTTGTGCACCCACTCCATGTATCGTGACCAACCTAAAAAAGAACTTCGTTAGTGATCTTGTCCATCGCCGTCGTAGAAACCATCGGGAACCTACTCCAGTATGCAAACTTTCGGCCAAAGTACTTGCCCATCCAAGGGACAACCAACATGGTCAAGATGAGCTGCAGCTGCTCGAGGCTGCGCTCCCACTCTGCTTGCGCATCCGAGTCGGACGTGTCAGAGTAGATGTCGCTCGTGGATATAGAGGGGAGAGAGTCGAGGTCATCCTTGTCCTCCATGATGGACGCATCATGGAGGTCGACGAGGGATTCGGTAGAAGGCATATTGGCGGTTGTGGTCCGAGATGAGGGAGAGGTCGTTCCGAGTGTGTTGGAAGATGGACGCGAGCCGGGATCGTGGTCGAAGGGACGGAGATGTCAAGACCGTGTTGAGGTGAGCTAGGTCGATGGTTGAGGGTGGGCGGGCTTTCGGATCACGGGTTGCTTCGGACGGTGATAGCTTGCTAGCTCCTTGGTCATGAGCCAAGCAAAGCTACGAGCAAGTGGCTCTGCGGGGGGTTCTGTTTCAAACAAATCTGATAAAAGTCCCCAAATGCTTGAAACACGACGAAACGACAACTAACAAGGTGTTGCGCAAAGAGATGCCCGTGTCACAGCCGAGGAGTCGTCAACGGCCGGAGTCGCATCGGGGCCCGGAGCTAGCTGGAGGAGCTGCCAGCGGTACCCCCATCAAAAGTGATTGGCTCCGAAGTCCTGAATCACGTGATGTAGCGCGTGACACTATCGCAGGCCGGTCTGCTTGCGCCTCGCTGGAGATAGGTACCTAAGGTATCTGGCTCACCCGGCCCGCCCATGACGTTTGACTCACTTCCCTTTGCACTCATAAACCCGCAACAAGCTTCACCCAAGACGCTCTGAGCGACGGCAGCGACGGCGCGCAACTACTCAGCGATCGTACGACACTTGTGACAGTCGCTCAAAATCCACGATCTCAACCAGACGAAGCCAGGCCAGAAAGAAACAAGGCCGCAGCTGCGACAACCACCACAAACCGCAACCACAACCAAAAATCCGGAACAACTGCCGCCAGCCGCAGAAACAGAAGCAGCAGCACGCAGCAGCCTCACGCAACCATGGATGGCGAGGTGGTGAGTTACAACGCCCATATCCTTCCAATTCCATCCATGCAAGCCCCCAGCCGGGCAAGCAAGCCCGCCCAGAACCCGAGTCAAAGCCCCAAGGGCTGACCTCTCTGGGCTTTTTACCCCTCCAAAAAAAAACCCAGCGCCCTATCAGCTTTACCCCACCGTCACTACACTCTGCGTTTTGCTGCCCACTCACTGCAACTGCACACACCAAGTGCGAAAGTACCTTTGTACTGTTCTGCACCAATTTCTGGGGGGGAGAGCCGACAGGTTGACATCCACATCCAATGGATGGATTTATGACTTGATTCCACTGAGTCACATTTTCCAAAACCGCCACCCTCCACAACCACCACCTTACCTTCTTCCATCACGACCACGACCACGACAGAACATCCATTCTCCACCTCCACCGCGATCTATACTAACCTGAATCTTCTTTCTCTTGATTTACAGGCTCTTCCCGAACGCAAATCCCGCAAATCAGTCGCCTTTACCGACGAGCAAGTCGTAGTCGACGCTGACGGATCCGTGACCATGGTCAACGCTACCGACGAAACGAAGGACACCGCCCAGTCCCACACGCCTCGTACGCCGCCGCTTTCTGCCGCCCTTGAATCCTTTACTGATTCCCAACCCCCAGCCGCCGAGGAGCTCCCCCCTGCCGAGGACGGTGGTCTCGACCTCACCCTGCTTAAGAAGAAGAAGAAGAAGAAGGTCAAGGCCGAGGACGACGCCGCCCCTGCCGCCGACGATGATGCCGCCCCAGCTGAGGATGGCGGTCTCGACCTGACCCTCAAGAAGAAGAAGAAGAAGAAGAGCTCCAAGGTCGAGAAGGACAAGTTCACCGAGCAGCTCGAGGCTCTCGAGAAGGAGGACGACGAGGAGCAACCCGAGGAGGTTGAGGAGGGCAACATGAACGAGGGCACCGGCATCTGGGCCCACGACGAGACCAAGTCGATTGGCTACACCCTGCTGCTGGGTCGCTTCTTCAGCCAGCTCGCCCAGAAGAACCCCGACCACGCCCTCACCGGCACCAAGAGCTACAAGATTCCCCCTCCTCAGTGTATGCGTGAAGGCAACCGAAAAACTGTCTTTGCCAACATTGCCGATATCTGCAAGCGCATGAAGCGAACCGAGGAGCACGTCACCGCCTACCTGTTTGCCGAATTGGGTACCAGCGGTTCCGTTGACGGTAGCCGAAGACTGGTTATCAAGGGTCGTTTCCAGCAGAAGCAGATTGAGAACGTTGTCCGAAAATACATCAGTAAGTTTTGTGCAAATTCTAACTCCTTGACCCCCATTGCTCACATGCTTTATAGTCGAATACGTCACCTGCAAGACCTGCAAGTCCCCCGATACAGAGCTCAACAAGGGAGAGAACCGTCTGTACTTCATCACCTGCAACAACTGCGGTTCCCGACGAAGTGTCACTGCCATCAAGACTGGTTTCTCCGCCCAGGTCGGCAAGCGAAGAAAGATGCAGGGTTAAGCAGCCCCGCGTTTTCTTCGTTTTCCCTTCCTTTTCTGCCCCACCCGCCGCGCTCGACAGGCTGCCCTCTCTCTGCTGCCCTGTGGGTGTGCGGGCGGCTACGTGCGAATCTTGGCGGTACTATATCGCGGCTGCGTAGCTGGAGCCCATCTCTGTGTGTCTTTCCCCGGCCGAGCTGGCTCCAGTTTGTAGCTGAACGATGATGAGAATGAAATTTCGGGTTTTTGGATTAGGCATCGCCTGCAGAGCTGCCTCTCCCTCCCTTCCCGCATGATATGGTCTTGGCTGGGGGTTCAAAAAGGAGTGATGTCGGACCCGATATAGGATGGAATCGGGTGCCAGGTTATGATGTGGCGTATGGGTTATGTACATAATGCCGAAATGATCAAGATTGCATCAAGTGCTGTCACTGAATATGGATTATTGCTCTCAAGTCCCCAATGTGATGTGCAAATTCAGTCTCGTCAAGACAATCACAGCCAAAGTACCCGAGACAATATAGTTGAACCGCATGCAAATAACTAGCATGCTCAGCGTGAATCTCTTTTTTATTATCAACACAGCGAGAAAAAATGCCGCTTTCCTTTCTCACCTCAACGAGGCGAGCAAAGCCAGTAAACCCCTACCCCCCATTTCCCAAAATCAAAAAGAAAAACGATGGATGCTACCATTCAACCTCCCCCTTTCCCGCGAGACTTTACTTTAACATGAAAGAAGAAGAAAAAAGTGATCAAAGTTGACAAGACATATGCCTTCCCCTCCCCCTCCCTGAACGCAGAAAGACCATACCACTTTGTTTCTCCCGGCCAATCCAAAATACCCCTTTTTTTTTCTGCATACGTGTTGTGTGTGTTGTTGCTTGTAGCTGTGTTCAAGGTCCAGGAGGAGTAGGTCCGAAAGTGATATGAGTGTACGCCTGTTGTGCTGATGTCGTGGGCAGCCCGCCTCGGGTTTCGTGGGCGCCGTTGGTTTATAGTACACGCCGTGAATAGATAGATAGTTGTAGAAAAATGAGACAAGGGAATGAAATGCCACCTTTTTGAGGTCGAGTCTAGGCAAAGATAGACGTTCCTCCAGCCAGTCCGTTGGGCTTGCCGGCGTTCTCAAAGAGAGAGCCAGCCTTGGAGTCACCCTCGAGAACTAGAGGAGCGGCTGCACTCTTAGTTGCGTCGTCCATGTTACTGTCGACTTCAGCCCGGGCAGCCTCGAGGGTGGTACGAGCCCATTCATTAAGCCGGTTCTTCTCGATGTACTGGTGAAGGAGCTTATCCTCATACTTCATAGCATCGATCAACTTCGACCGGAAAGAAGTATCAAAGTCACGGAACCGGCGGTCCAGGTTCTCAGTGAAGGAACCCAGGGCCTCCTGGGGTGGCAAAGACCGGAAGGGCTCTCGTGCATCCTCTGTGTTTGGGTTAGTAACAATTCTGTGACTATAATCAAGGTGTTCGACTTACGGAAATTGATGCAGTCCACAAACATGGCATACAGCTCGGTATCTGCCAGCCTCTCCACCACCTCGCGATCATCCTTCAGCTGAGTATCATTGATCTTGGCCCAGTCGTCACGGATGAACAACCGTCTCCAGATGAGCCTCTTGGCCTCCTTGACCTCATCACGGTGGCAGCTGCTCTCAGCCACCTTGAGAGCCAGCCAGAACGGATGAGCAGTCTCCTCTCGCGACTCGGGCCTGAGTGAGACAAGGGTGAGCAAGTCAATGAGGGTCATGGCGTCGAGAGCCTCATGCTTGAGCAAACGCTTGATGCCGTCCTCGAAGATCTGATGCTGTGCCTTTTGACGTCGAGGAATGTTCATGCTATGAACCTCCATCGCAAAGTTGAGGGCGGCAGCATCATCCACGGCATCGTACGTGCTAGGAAGAATCTGGCTGTAGAGTTGATCTTGAATCTTGATAGCGATCAACTCCTTGTCAACCTTCTTGAGCTTCTCGTCAACGCGTGCCTCGTCAGCGTTGACCTTGAAGCTGTTGTTGTTGAGCTGCTTCTGTTCCATCTCGGCCAGAAGAGCCAGCTTTCCAAGGCTCAGCTCGATCTTCTTGTTCCAGACCTGTTGCTCCTTGGTGAGAGCCAGGTCCACAAGAGTATCGGCACCGTGCCCAACATCGTTCTCCTGGGTCACATCATTGATCCATGAGATTCGTGCCAGCTCTGGCTTGCTGCGGAGAAATTGTGTCTTGAAGCCCAGTTTATCCAAGTCAAACTCCAGAACAGACTCAACACCATGCTTCTGAAGGAGGAATTCGTACGCTGGGAACGCAAAGGCCTGACCATAGTTGGAAAAGCTGCTCTCCAACTTGGCCTTCTTGCTCTCCCTAAGCCGCTTAAGGTTTTGCGTTTCCAACAGAGAAATTCCAGGTTCGGCGAGTCGAACTTCGAGTTCTTGAATGTGATCCAGCAAGATGACCGACAGTGCGCGAAGACATTCGTGCTTTTCCGCGATACTCGCAGCCTCTTCCCACTTTCCTGATCGCGCCAAAGCAAGGGGCTTTTCGAATCGGTCTGTCTGGTAGACCTTGACAAAGTGCTGAGACATAGTCTTCTGATCGGGAGTTGTCGAGGCCCAACGGGCATATTCCAAAACAGAGGTGAGCATTCCATCAGTGACGGTAGGGAGCTCCTCAAAGATCTTGGCGATGATCTTGGGGTCCGGCTGGTTTGATCCCTTGGCAGGCTCGTCTGCATCAAGGTGCTTCATTACCCATTGATCCGACAGATCAACCAGACGCTTGAGGTTGTTTGCGACATAGTGGCAGCCAGTCCAAGGCTCAGGAAGATCTTCGTAACCGTCCCGTAGAATACCCATGCGGAGTTCTTCGAATCCTAGTCCATAGAAGCTGAGGTTGTTCTTTCGGAAATCGAGAGCCGCGACGTGCGTGCAGGTGTTGACCTGGATAGCTTCGTAAATCATAACGTTGACCTTGGCATCGTCAAGCAAGTGGTCCTTGTACAAGGTCTTGATCACCTCATATGCCCAAGCAACAAAAAGCTCGAGACGGAAGACATCGTTGATGAACCAGTGGCGGACTCGATCAACCTCGCCAATCTTAGCAACAGGGTTGTGCTTCTGGTCCTGGTGAATAAACTCGACTATTGAGCCAATAAGACTCTTCTTGTCTTGGGGAGGACGAGCTGCAGTGAAGGCTTCATGACGCTTCCAGAGAAGAATAGCGACGTGCATCTTCTCGGCGTTGTAGAGTAGATTCCATCGCGTCTTACGGTCAAGGTCTGCTCCAAAGATTCTGAGTTGGGACATCAACCTCTCGAGCGCATTCGATCTGGCGCGTAGGTTGTCCTCCAGGGAAGCCGGTAGGGTTGATATAAACGGTGTGCTCGAGCTCAAGATCTCGTGGCTGATCTCAAGAGCAGCTTGGGCAACCTCCTCGTTGGAAAACTTGATCTCCTGTCGGCCGTCGAAGATCAGAGGGTTGTCTTGCTTCACGCCGAAGAAGACTGCCTGCTCAAGCTTGCTCTTTGCCGATACCTTTGGTGGCTGGTCACTAGCAAACTTGTCCACATCGGTCGTCACAATTCGAACCACACCAGCGCCTCGAACCATGAGAACCACTGCCGGGTTCTTGGTCTTGGGACGATGTAGTCGGTTGTCGTCGTGACTCGACACTGCGGCCATCTCCTCAAACCCAGAACCAATGATTTCGTGTACATCGTCTTCGCGGAAGTCAACAACGTCTTCGAAGGATGCGGGGAGCACGTGGCTGTCGGATTGAAGCTGGGAGTCGGGGGATTGTGGTGGGATGGCGATGGATGCAATGACGGTTGCGCGGTCAAAGACAACGAAGGCGACCAGCGCCGGGCGAGGGAGATATAGACGGGGTCGCGTCGCAGGGGTGATGTCGGAGAATGATATCGGGGAAGTGTAGGAGGTGAGAGGACGGATCATGCCGATTTGGCAATCTCTAGGGGTCAGAATAGCTTCAACCAGGGCATAGCGGGCTGTGCTTCGTTGGGTTAGGCTGACGAGGATCAGAAGGTGTTGAACCGAAGTGTCGTCAGTTGCCATGGCCTCGCTCAATCTGCTCAAGTCATGGTACTTAGCCTCGAGACCCTTGGGGACGTAAGTAAAGTCAATCGCCTCGAAAGACTCTTCAGGAAAGTCTCGAGAGGCGGGGTCGGCTTCTTGGAGCGCATCGATAATGCTCTCGCGCACATCTGCCTCCCCAATGATTTCGTTGTGTCCTCCTCGGTGGACTCTCCAGGCATGAAGGCGTCCCTTTCCAGTCAGCGCCACAATATTCCTCTCACCCATGCGCGCAGATCGGTCGGCGCGGACTGCTGCAATGTCCCCCTTAAGTGACAGGTGCGAAAAGGCATGTCGGATGCTGCCAAAAATACCGCTCGACGTGGGCGAGAGGCTGCTGCGCAGGAATTGAACTGAGATGGAAGGTCGTCCATAGCTGTCGCGCACGTTCATGTACGCGAGTCGTCCAGAATTGAAAGTAAGGATAAAGCCAGCGGATTCAGCGTTGGTAATAGCGACGACCGTTTCTCCAGATTGCATTCCCGAAATCGTATACTCGACACCAGAACGATCCTTCTTGATGAAGGCAAAGGTAGCTGCGCTCGAGATGGACTCCCAGTAAACGACCTTGCCAGTCCCGGCCATGACCACGACCAGGCCAGGTTCCGTCGAAGCGGCAGAGGGTGACACCAGACATCCTACAGGAAGTGGGTCGTTCGGTCTAGATGCTGAGGGTAGTTGAAATGTGAAGGTTTCGGGGGATTGCGACGTCGAGGTATAGGGCCAAACGAGGGCGTGGGCAGGATAAAGGCTGAGGGCATATCCAGAGGAAAAGATATCGGCGGTTTGGTTTCCTATGACGACAAGAGTGAGCAGATACTTGAGCAAGATGTTGGTGATGCAAAAACCTACCTGACCAGTCACCGCGCGTTTTATCGGGTAGAGCTGGAAGCTTGCTGACTATATATGCATTTGTACTTGTCTGTATGGGATGATCAGCATGGGGAGTGCAGAGCAGAGAACAATAGTGTGGTCCTTACCAAAACAAGACTGCCATCGCCTTTGTTGGCGGCACGGTCGCCATGCTTGGCCTTTTTGGCACGGACATTCAATTCCTTGCGCAGGACGGGGCTGAGGCTCTCGGCGGGTTCGATGTTGTTGTTTTTCGTAGGCAGAGTCGCGACCTTGTCGGTCTTGACCTCGATCATCTCCTGCTGCTGCTGCGGGACGTCAGGATTGACAAAAGTCTGCTCCGTCAACGGGATCCGCGGTCGCTTCGCCTTGGGCTGCTGTACGAGATTCTCAGAGCTCAAGGGGCGCTGGCGGCGGCGTGAACGAGTCGCCGTCGCCGGGCCACCTTCGGCGACAGACGGGGAAAACATTTTGGGGCGGATCGCGAAACAGGGTCTTTCTTGGGTCTATTAGTATCGATGTCGTGAGGATGTCGCGGATGAGTGCGTCGGGGGACGTGTCGAAGGAGATGGCGATGGAATCAGCCTCGTGATCATAGAGGCATTTCGCCGCGTGAGGATGACCGTGACAAGGACCGTGATCGTTGGGCGTGCGTGTGTGTGAGCGGTGACTTTGAATGATGGGGAGCTAAAAAGTCGATGGAAAACTGGGATGAGCCTGAGAAGGTACTGCAGTGACGAAGCGTGCACCAGGAGCCAATCGAATAGCAACCCAGTACGGGGGGAGGACAGGGCGGTCGCCTAGCTACAGGCAGGTCTGGCGCGTTCTTATTGGCTGAAAGTAGTCTTGGGTGCCTCCCGGGGAGGTGCTAAAGATGCTGCGCTGAGCTGGCATTGCCTGGAAGCCCCTTGAAAGCTCCCGTTGCTCAGTCGCGCACGTACCAACCAGAGCCGACATCTTTCAGCCTCTGCCCCACCCCAGATCGCGTGGTGAAGAGCCTCTGTGTGGAGGTACCTCTGAGCTTGCGGTACCTTGCCTTAGTCGGAGCTGAGGCTGGGTAAGGCTTCTACTTGATAGATCCCTGCGTACTTTCGGCTCATCGATACCTCAAGTCATCAACAGGAGCGACAAGCCGCGAGCGATTGATTCATCCAGTGTATTCACTTGAGATCGAGAGGCGAGTGTCATTGGAACATTACTTTCTTTCTTTTCAGGTTTGTACTGTAATATCTGGGGCAGGCTGAATTCTTTCTCTGTGACTGTCCCTGTTAAGGACCCTCGGATTAATTGTCCGACCTTGGCCTAGACACAATCGATGATGTATTCCGCCGCATTCAAGATCTGATAACCTCGGGCCTATAATTCACGATATCAGTCACTTACAACGCTCAACACTTTATTCGCCTCACAACTTCAAGTCGACGATACAGATCAAGACCCAATCTTCTCTTCAATTTATCACCAATCGAATTGACTAACCGCCCTCTTGTTCCTGATTTCCCAATCCGGATCTAACCGATCACGTTTTCGGAGGGGGTTCCGGGACCCCCAAGCCATGTCTACTACCTTGGCCAGGCAAACTGCAGATCAATTAACTCACCTCTAACAAAACCGGCCCTGAAACATGAGGCGATTCTCGACCGCCGTCGTCATCACTGATCCGCTGGTCAAATATCAGACTCGCGTAGCGGCTGGTCTCTACGCCCCGGACCCGGCTCAGCATCGTCTCGCCTGGCACTTACAAAAGATCTATCACCGCATCAAGGACTACTCACCCCAAGCCGAGTATCGCCAGAGACTAAGGGAGGTGGCTCGTCTCACTGAGCCTAAAATTGAGCAAGATGAAGACGACGGCAACATTCTCGCGCTCCGGAATCACTCAATATGGCGCAACCCGCTCTTCAAGCATCTCCTAACAACGCCAGAGGGGAGGGAGAGCCTGGCGTTGACACGGGTCCTCACCAACCATGAGACTGCTATTGAAATTGACTCCCCCAAGGGATTGTTTCTGTCGGGCGAAGTTGGCACTGGAAAGTCGATGCTTCTCGACTTACTTGCCGATGGCCTCCCAACGGAGCGAAAGCGGAGATGGCACTTTAACACATTTATGCTCTACATCATTTCGCAACTCGAACACCATCGAAAATCGCACTTTGGAAATACAAACAGCGAGAGCGATTATTCAATCTTGTGGGTGGCCAAGAAACTCGTCGACGAATCACCCATCCTGTTCCTCGACGAGTTTCAACTCCCAGACAGGGCCGCCAGCAAGATCCTCAACCATCTATTCATTGCATTTTTCCAGCTCGGCGGCGTCCTCATCGCATCTTCAAACCGCATGCCGGAGGAGCTCCAGAACGCCACCGGCGTCGACTACACGCCTGCCCCGTCCAAGGGCCTCATCCGCAAGTTCTTCGGGGCTTCGGTCCGGGCTCGAGGCGAGCTGTACGGGTCAACTAGTGACTTTGCCAACTTTCTCGAGGTCTTGAAGGCTAGGTGTGACTTTTGGCAGATGGAGGGGGCTCGAGACTGGCGGAGAAGAGAAGAGACTGAAGCGCCTGTAACTTTGGCCGGTGATGCCATCGAGGGCGATGCGGTGACGGTGGAGGATGTCGTTCAAGACAAGCCCGACCAAACCGTCAAGAAGCCAGTCAACTACTATCTGTCGACGGATGAAGACGGCTCTTGGCAACAGCGGATCGAAGCAGCACTTACTTGGACTGGACCTGAGCCATTACCCTGGGAACCATCGAGCGTGATCGTGTACGGCAGAGAGATCAAGACTCCCCAGCATTACAACGGATATGTATACTGGGACTTTGAGAGGCTCGCCGAGGCCTTTGGACCTGCCGACTACATCACAATGGCTTCCACATACCACACCTTTATCATCGACAACGTTCCGATTCTAACACACGAGAAGAAGAACGAAGCCAGGCGGTTCATTACCCTATTGGATGCCTTGTACGAAGCTCGTTGCAAGCTCATCATCCGGGCTCGAAACCCACCAGACACTCTATTCTTTCCCAAGAAGAAGAAGAGCTCGGCATCTACCAAAACTGGAAACTCTGATGAGCCTGATGATCTCTACTCTGAGACCATTGCTGAAGTCTACCAGGATCAGATGTCCCCCTTCCGACCCAACGTCGCTTACTACGACACCAAGTCGAGCACATCATCCTACGACCCAGACCAAGACTCGGACTTTGGTCTGCAGAAGAAGCCCATCAACTTTAGCAACACGAGCGCATTCACCGGAGAAGACGAACGCTTCGCATACAAGCGCGCCATCTCTCGACTCTGGGAGCTGTGCAGCGCACAGTGGCACGCCAGGACGGGAGAATGGTGGCAGCCTCTCCCCGTCGATGCTCGGCACTGGGAGGGCGGCCCCGTCTCACAGCGAGTCGAGCACCAAATCGGCGCCAGCAGGCTCAGCATGGGCGAGGGGATGGGGGAGAGTCTAGAGGTTGACGAGATGGCTGGGCTGTCGAAATGGAGCGTGGAGCAGTTGAAGACTGAGAACGATAAGAGTCTGTAGAAACGACTTGAAGTCCCATGGTCTGAGGAAGTATATAGGAGAAGCAAGTTGGACACATATAACACGACATATATAATGCAAGAAAAGCAACAGAGATTTATAAAGAGTTCTCAAAGTAATGTACTGCCCACACATGCATGATGATCTCTAGGTAGTCTATGACCGGATATCCCACCATGGTATACTCCAAACGCCATGCCGCCTCCATTGTATCTGTGGTCTACTCATACACCGTCTCAACAACAGTCAACTCAAAGACTCGTCACGCCAGGTGTCCAGCCTTCTCCTATCCTCTTCATGTCCTCGGCAAACTTGCGACTCGTAATCTTCCTCCCCCCTCGCCCACCCAGGGGCGCGTGCTCGTCCGGGTCGTAGAATGGGTTCTGCAGCAGACGCACGTAGGCGCTCTGCATAGCGCGAAAGACGGGCTTGAGCTCTGCGTCGCGCAGGCCAGCCGCGGCTGCACCTCTCGAAGCGGCTGCCACGGGTGCGCTGCCGTCGACGCGGCGTCCGCGCATGTCGACGACGCAGACCATGCGGACGCCCGTGTTGGTCTCGAAGCCGTAGGCAGCAAGGCGGTCGTCGACGGCGTGGAGCAGGCCAAAGTCGCCCGAGAGGCCTACACCCGAGACGGCGTTGTTGCGGGCGCGCAGGTCAAAGACGTCGATGGTGGACGAGAGGAGGAGGGAGAACTGGAGCGGGGTGCGGATCGGGGTGAAGTTGTTCGTGGCCGGGTCGTGCGAGGGGAAGATGGAGATGTGGAGGGGGTTATTCTGGGGGGAGAGAAAGAAGGTCAGTTTTGACGGTGTCATATTTGCTTCTGAGGGGGGAAGGCTCTCACATTGCGGCCGATGACGCCGAGACAGGCGATCGAAGGTATCGCGGTAGACATGGTTGTGGGGTTGCAAAGTCGGAGGTCGGATGTTGAGAGAGGTGAAGCTTGTGTGAAGCTGGCAGCTTTAGTTGGCGATGTTCCATGTCCCATCTAACCTCATGGCTCGTCTATGCGTGCGCAACCCCACTTACACATGCTCGGCCACTGCCGGACGCAAATAATTCACCGTTTGCGAGATGGGTCTTATTATCGAGTATGCAAGTATTTACTTGGACATATGAATTTCAAGGTCTAAAGTCGGAAATGTCTCTGTTTTAGCTCCCTTGGAGGGCTGAAACCGAACATTGAGGCGGGGACCCTCATTCATCATCTCACATAACCATGACCATGACCATGACCATGACCGTGGCATTGGGCATGATGGCTTGATTGTGTTGAAAACTGTATATCTCTTGCTGGGTTGCCTTGATCTACCTTTGAGTATGCTATAAGGTTAAACACCTTCAATGACCATGACCGTCTCTACTTCGATAATTGGGAGGATAATCTGATTCGTAAAGATACTATCAAAGTGCTTCGTCAATGATCCCGCCTTGCGTATTTTGCACACAACCTTTCCCTAGGTAGCGTACACCCAGAAACCAAACCCCAAAATCATGCTAAAGCCTCCCGTTGTTCGGGCCCGGTCCCAATACCTTGTCTCATGAAAACGCTCCAGACTCGTACACGATCCCCGGACGTTTTACTTTATACGTCCTTTTTACTCTGAATATTCGTCATCTTCCATGATTCCAGCAGTGTCTTCTAATCCCCTCAGAACCTCTTCTACTTCTGAAGGGTCTGTAATCGCCCATACGCCTCCTCCCTTTACTAGATCTTTCCCACGCATGCCCACCTCCTTTCCGACGAGGTTGCGTCCGACCTTGCCAGGTCCCACGCCAACCCAGCGCCGAATCCGTCCCTCCTGATCGAGGTACCTGATGCTCTCCCACCAACGCACTGTATCGAGACACCCTCGGGCTAGCAAGTCCTTCAAGTCGGCCTTGCAGCATACGGGCCGCGCAGACACATTGCTCACTATTGGCAGCTGACCAGGAAATGTCACCATGTCCTCCTTCTCACGACCCTTGACCCGGCTACCCTCGTTGAGCAGGTTTCGCATCACGGTTACGGCAGGCTTCATGATCGGGCTGTGGAAAGGGCTGTCGGCCTTGAGGCGGACGGCGCGGGGATCGTAGCCCAAGAACTGACGGAGGTGGGCAATAAGAGTCTTGATGCGCTCGATGTTGCCACTCAAGACAATCTGGTTCTTGCTGTTGATGTTTGCGATCAGCACCTGCTCGATGGGCGGCACATCATCCATGTCCTCGGCTGAGACGCCGACAAACTGGCGGACAGCCTTGATCAGGTTTTCCATGTGCTCTGGGTGCGAAATAACGGCCACCATGCCGTACTCGCCGCCGTACTGCTCGATGGCCTGACGCGTCGCCTCCGACATAGCCTCGGCCCGCTTGCGCACCAGGTGCAGGCTGTCCTGGAAGGAAATGTACCCGCCGGCAACGACAGCGGCGAATTCACCGAGGGAGTGGCCCAGTGTGAAGTCGAAGTGGTCCGTGACCTTGAAGCCGAACTCGCGCTCGAGGATGCGGAGGATGAAGATGGAGGTGGCCATGATGGCGGGCTGGGCGTTGGGGGTCTCGGTAAGGAGCTTGGAGGGCCCATACTGGATGATGTCGGAGAGCTTATAGCCCATGTACTCGTCGATCTCGTCGCGGAGCTGCGAGGCCGTCGAGGGGAACGCCTCGAGCCATGGCGTTAGCATGCCCACCCGCTGGACGCCCTGGCCTGGGAAGAAGAGGGCGGTCCTGGTTCCGCCTCGATGTGTAGACCTCCATCTCCGTGGTTGCGGCTGTCGCAGGAGCGGCTGTGATAGTAGCGACGGCCTCGTGCCTGTGAGAGGGAGAAGGCGACGGCACCGCATCGAAGTCGTCGCGAGCCGTTCCATGGCCGTCTAACGGCGTTGGGGACGGCGGGTTAGAGGTCAAGACGCACGGGTTGACGCTCTCATTCTGGGGAAGCCCGCCGTCTTGATCCAATTCCTTGAGCGGCAGAGGAATGGGAAGAGAAAGGAAGAAGAGAGGAAAAGAGAAAAAAAGGCAAGTCGCGAGAGAGCCCGCTCAACAAAAGGGAATGGAAACCGAAACCCTGGGTCTGGGGTTCCGGGACCTTCCAGTTTGCGTGACGTCGGGGTCACTTACAAGTTACACTCGCGCGCCACTAACAGCAACAGACAGGAAGGAGCACTCTCGGCATTGGGATTGGGGGTTGACGAAGGAGCAGGGGGGGAAGAGGGGACCTGAGGGGTGCTCCTCTCTCTCACTGTCTCTCGGATTCTTCTCTTCAACCCCCAAAATGGAACCTCGTTGACCTCATGGAATTCATCGGAATCGGGGGCCCGGTCCCTTTTGTCCAGCGCATGTTCTACTACGCACAGCGTCCAATAGTAAAGCCAGCGCAAGCCGCAAGCCGTTGACGCACCTCAAGGCAGTTTCCCCCCCGGCCGCTGGAGACGCACAGCAGCGAGCCGTCGGATGTCTTTGCCCCACACTTAGAGCCGATGCCCCGACCTCGTGCCGCTTCGGATCTCCGTCGCTCCTTGGCGCCTCCTCCGAGATCCATTTCCACGGCGCGCCATGGGCCAACGGCTGTTTAACATTATGTGAACAAATCTACCATGGCTGCTTTTGCTTTGCTCGCATTGGGTCACTCCTTTTCTTCCGTCTTCCTCGGAGACTAGTCCGTTCTGTTCATGCAGCATGGGGGCATTCTGCTTTGCTTGCTTTCTTTTTTGTCTCGTGCTCATGACACCCTCTCTAGGTGCCGCCATTGGCCCGCATCCGCATCCGCATCCGCATATTTGTACCGGCGGCGCTCTCCTCAACATCATGAGCCCATCCCATGCCATGTCATGCTCCACGACGCCGATGCTCCTCCGTCCCGTCTGCTGCCGTCTGCAACACCGCCGCCTAGCACCGGATCTCCACTCCTCCCTTGCTCACTGTCAAGTACTTGACCCCCTTGTACGGTTTAACGCTCTCTCCCAGTCCCCTACTCTTGCGCGTGTCTAGAAGGATGCTCTCTACCTTTAATCCGCTCGCCAACCATCCCTTGACGGAAAAGCCCACCGATGCCGATGTTGGCATCAGGATCTTGTTCTGCGCAATCTTCTTGACATCCCTGTCATCGTTGGCGGCCTCCTTGTCCTTCGCCGTCTTGGCCACCGGCACGCTCTGGTAAGGTCCGTCAAACGTGTAGTCGGTTCCAAAGCCAAAACCGTTGGGGTCGAACCCGTCCTCATCCTCGCCTGTGATCGGCCCCACGACGGTACATCGGAGCCCGAAGTAGCACGTCCCTCCCGAGAGCTCCTTTGCGGGAATGTGCCACTCCAGGAACTTCTCTCCCGGGTTGAAGCTAGCGTCGCCCTTGCTAGGTCGAATTTCCGACAAGTTCCTAACGTCTGTCGGTAGTGGGATCGTGACGGTGAGGTCGTCAATTAGTGGTGCTCCTGGTGATCCTGGATGAGGTCCTCCCAGTCGGCCACCACTTCCGCCTCTTCCAAATTGACCAGATGAAGACGGAGAAGGTGCACCGAGAATCTTGTTGACTTGTAACCGAACCTCGAAATCGGATCCTGTCGCCCCGAGCCCAGTCTTTACCTCCATATTGACTGGCAGTTTGAGGTTATTAGAACTTAGGCTTCCGCTCTTCCCACTCGTAAAGGGTAACAAGTCCACCTCGTAGCCCGCCAGAATAAATCTTCCGTCAGGAGGAATAAAGCTCAGCTCTCCTGGCCTTTCCTTCCATCGGTTTAGCCGTACACAAGGGTGGAAGACTGGTAACTCCATGATGCTCCCAAGATTGTGCTTTCCGGACGGGCTCGTCAGGGTCAGGGTGATATCCGGAACACCTGACACTTTTGATGTGAACGCAATGGTACCATTGGCAAAGGCGGCTAGCGGCCTTCCGGAGGGCGCGAGCGTAACCGACAGGGTCTCAACGACATCGGCATACATCTCGTTGGACGTGTGTCGCACGTTCGCTCGTCTCCATGGCAAGGCAGGGGTATTCGAAGGGATCACGGATGGCGAACTCGAGTTCGAGAAGTTGGCACTCAGAGGCGCTTTTCTAGTACCGTGTTAGTACCAGGTTCTCCTTGACGTAGATTCGGTACACAAACCCAGGGAGGTTGATGCTTCCTAGTAGTTTACCAACCCATCCCTCCTGTTCTACAACTTCTCGTAGGGCATTGGGCTCCGTGGTGCTAATAGTGCCAGAGTCGCACATCTCAGTTAATATCTGGGCGACTATGTCATAGTTATTCTCAATCTTGACGGCCAGGAGCGGCGCGCCAAGGAAGTCCTCGAAGGCATCGATTACGCGGTGTAGGAACTCGAAAACGAGGAGCGGCTCAATCTCGGTCGACGAGGTGACGAGGAACAAGAGGTTCGCATGTGTCAGGCTGAATACGAGGGTCGGTGGACTTGTGTTGGCTAGGTAGATGAGATTCGGCCGCGGTGAGGGATGTTCTAGGTAGAGGGGTAGGAGGTGGGTTGCCGAGAGCGGCCTCCCTGCGTAGGTATGAGATAGGATAGGATTACTGGACACAGTTAGCGAAGAGGGATGAAAACGAGGCTGTACAAGATATACCGGTTGTCATCGTAAATGTGAAGCGCCTCAATAACGCCGTTCATGGTGTCGACCAACACCTCCCTCAGGCGTTGGCTGGCACGATAAGCATGAGCGAGCTAGAGCTACTGATGTGTGTTTGCGCCAGCGCGGGATGGACAATGACGAAACTGGTTGGGAGGGACCCTGGCTCGGATTACTCAGCCATCGAAAAAGCCAAATCGTCCAATCAACGTTGCTCATCACGCGACTCTCAAAAGTTGAAGCTTGTGATAACTTCCATCACCAAAGCCAACTCGCCTCGATTTCAACAAACCTCAAACATGGCAGGGGACGACAAGGTTCCGACGGTCCAGACTCTGGAGAGGCCAGAGAAGCTCGAGGACATCCTGCGCCAGGACCGCGGCGACGACTGCCTACCCTGCAAAGTAATTGGTCAGTTCTTTGCCATGGGCCCTCACGCCCCGACTCCTCAACGGCCGGGACACTGGACTAACACCGTCGTAGGCAGCGGAGCGTTCTTTGGCCTCGCTGCCTACAGCTACTTCTCGGGCATGTCGCAGCTCGAGAGGCAAAAGGCCCTGATCCTCCAGAGCAAGTCCCCCTTTGGCATGAGGAGCCGGAAACTCGGCATCACCACCATCTCGCTCGGTCTCGTGTGGATGGGACTATGGAGGGCTCTCAAATGAAGTTTGAAGCACTCTCGAAACGACACGAAACGAACTCTACTCGGTCTGAATTAGCATGTATATTACGTCTGGCATCCCTGCGAGCAGCTGCGTTCTCTCGAGCTCACCGGCGATCGGTAGTTAGAAGCTGAGGCTAGCCGAGACTTTTTGATGTATTAAAAGCATATTTTGGTTGCATAGAAGGCGTTCAGAGGGGTGGGCTTAAGCTACCTGGGGAGAGGTGGTATCTCATCTTATGTATTATTGATCGTGAAGCTACTGATCCTTGACCATTTGATCTTTGAGAAAACACCGCTATTCCCCAGTGAACACCAGCTTTATCTCTCATATGAACTTTCTAGTGAAAGCCTCTGTATTGTGGTGGCTAATAGCGTACAAAGGCTCTCTGTAAGTGTTCAGTGTTGGTGAGATGAGACAAAAGGAACGGATGAGGATGCTACGGGTGCCGATCACAGGGAGATGGTAACAGCGCACATTAACATGTTGATAAAAAATCCAAATTATTTTAACAGGCTTCAATCCAACATTGATACTTACATATCAGATTTATTAGTACATATTTGGTCTTGTTTGTCGCTTAAGTTGCAGGCAGGCTTTTATGTGAAGTTCTTATTCCAAGCCGTTTAGCAAAGACTAAAATCTCAACCTGGAGGCCCCACCTCGAATCTTTGACAAACTCATCAACCACCGACGACGGCAGGACAACAACAAGTAAAATTGACAACGGGACTACACCAGGAGATAATCGCCTTGCGCCTTCAAGATCTGAATACTGAGAGAATACTTACGGTCCTACATTGGCTAAGCGGCCAGAGAATCTGAGCCTCAGCCTCGCAGCAATACTCTTCTCTTCCTCTCATCTGAAAATGCCCATCACAATTCTCAAGCCTCAGCCTCCCGCGCCTCAAAGGCCACAGGCGGCGGCCAATTCAGACTCTGACTCTGATTCTGAAGGCGGCGCGGACGTTGGCGGCGATGGCATCCTCACACCAGGCAGCGTGATAACGTCGAATCCCCAGTGGATGCGGTAAGCCAACCTTTCCATGTCTGAATCTCATCTGATACTGACCCGACCCTCCTTCACAAAGCGGACACGGCACCTACATCCCTTCTGGCTCATCATCAATCACATCCTCCCTCGCTGGAACCCTCACAAAGACAAACAAGCTCCTTTCGGTGCGTCCCCTGCGCGCCCGCTACACCCCCGAGATTGGAGACCTCGTCGTCGGCCGCATCGTCGAGGTCCAGGCCAAGCGCTGGCGCGTCGACGTGGCCGCCTCGCAGCTCGCCATCCTCCAGATCTCGGCCATCAACCTCCCCGGCGGTATCCTCCGCAAGCGCACCGAGACGGACGAGCTGCAGATCCGCAGCTTCTTCGCAGAGGGTGATCTCGTCGTCGCCGAGGTCCAGCAGCTGCATCAGGATGGTGCTGCCAGTCTGCACACTCGTAGTCTCAAGTACGGCAAGCTCCGCAATGGCGTCTTTGTCTCTGTCACGGGCACTGGCGGAGGCGGCGGTGTCGTCCGTGCCAAGAGACAGGTTTGGACCATGGATGTTGCCAACGCTGGCGGCAAGGTCGACGTGCTGCTCGGCGTCAATGGGTACATCTGGATCAGCAAGCACATTGAGAGCGACGTCGCCGCCGAGGCTGCCGGCATCAACCGCATGGAGGAGAGCGTCAGCAGCAAGGTCTACTCGAGCCAGAACGACCCCATGGAGGTGTCGACCATGCGCGAGATTGCGAGGATCCGCAGTGTCATCCTCGCTCTCGTCGAGAACGGGCTCAAGGTTGACGAGGATATGGTTACAAAAGGCTACAACGAGGCCGTGGACCTGGCAAGGGAATCTACAGACGACGACTTGTATCTAGGTGGCGAGAAGGGACGCCGTCTGGCAGCAGCTTTGACTGGTCACTGAAATATGTTGGACTACGAGATGGAACAAAAGGATTAAATGCAACCAAAGATACCTAGCTTTTCAACTTCTCATCTGTAGTAACCCCCCTTACTCGGCCAGACATCCACCAGCCTGCGTGTTATAGTATAAAACTTGGGTAGGACAATTTGCCGCTATTATACAACGAAACTGTACAGGAACCAACAATGAACTCGACAGCCATCGGGACAGGTGTTTGCAAAAAAAAGTACACAGCAAAGCTCAACTCTTGGTCAACATTTTTTGCTCTACTCGGACGAATTGCAGAAATCAGAAAAATCAACTAAATCACGATCGTGTGAGCAACTGGCTCACCATGCCTTTCTTAACTTCCAGGATCGCAGCCAATGCTACGAGGATAGCCCACCTTAACAGAGCGCCCTTTGTCTTGGTTGATCCAAGGCCGCAGGTCAGGGCGAGGATATACTTGAGGCCCTTGGCCTTGTTGCCGTTGCGGTCAAAGTCGGGCTTCGGGTTGAAGGCGTTGAGTCGTTTCAGGTGTGGCCACGAGTAGGGCATGTAGCGCACACGGAGGAGGAAGTCGGCCCAATAGGGTACCTGGGCGATGACGCGCGCATGGCTGAAGGTCTTGAACGAGTAGATACCGTGGTAGTGACCCATTCCGGACTGGCCAACACCACCCAGGGGGGACTGGGGGATCTGACTGTGGAAGAAGGAATCGTTACAGGTGGCGCCTCCAGAAGTGACGCTTTCCAGGACTAGAAACAGTTAGTTGGGTGTTGGGCTAAAGGATGAGCAGGGGATACATACCCTTGTTGTTCTCGGCATCAGACCCAAAGGTGTTGAGAGAAAGGGGTGTTGGGTCGACCTGGTTAGCGATCTGGATAGCTTGGTCGAGAGAGTCGAATGCCATGATGGAGAAGATAGGACCAAATGACTCCTCGATCATCATGCTATCCTCAATATCATCGACCAGGACAGCTGTAGGCTCCATGAAGAGCTCAGACTCATCCATGGAACCGCCCAGGACGATCTTGCCCTTGGATGAGTCGAGCATCTTCTTGAGACGGCTAAAGTGGCCGATGTTGACGATACGGGTGTAGTCCGGACTGTTCTTTGCACCCTTGGGGAAAAAGGTACGCAGCTGGCCATTAAGCTCACCGAGGAACGATGACAGAACACTCCTCTCAACCAGGATGTAGTTGTGAGACATGCAAACCTGGCCAGCGCATAGAACCTTTTGCCAGAGCAATCGTCTAGCAGCAAGCTTGAGGTTGGCGTTCTTGGTGACAAAAGCTGGGTTCTGGCCACCAAGCTCGAGGACAACAGGAGTCAAGGTCTCTGCGGCCTTCTTGGCGATGATTTTGCCGACTGTCTTGCCGCCAGTGAAGACGATCTTGTCAAACTTTTCCTCGAGAAGACGCTGAGTCTCGGGGAGAGAACCGTTGATGTAGGTATAGCACTCTGGGTCCAGGGAATCGTCAAAGATCTTCTTGAGGGCCATGGCGCAGCTGGGAGATGACTCTGAAGCCTTGAGAACAACACAGTTTCCAGCGGCGATGGCACCAATGACAGCGGGGAGGTTAAGCTGGAAGGGGAAGTTGAAGGAACCAATGTTGAGGACGATTCCCAGGGGCTCATAGCGGATGCGATGCTTCATGGCCTTGAACTCGAGGGGCACGTTGACGACGGGTTCGTCGCGGGCCCATCTCTGCAGGTTCTTGATGGTATCGAGGCACTCCCGCTTGCACCAGTCAATCTCGGAGTAGGTTGCCTCGAACCTGCACTTGCGGAGGTCCTTGAGGAGGGCATCCTGCATGAGGACCGTGTTGTCGACCAGGGCCCAGTAGAGCTTGCGGAGCTGGACGAGACGGAACTCGAGAGGCTTGGTGCGGCCGGCCCTGAAGGACTTTCTGAGGCGGTCGACTTTGGCAGGGATGTCCTCCAATGCCGTGTGCTCCAGAGGGGGGATCACAGAGGTCGGGGTGTTGTCGGCCATTGTGATTTGTGATGGATGATGTTGAGATGCGGTTGGTTGAGAGGATGATTATGGCGATAGCTCAGCTAGCAGGGGCACGCCTCGTGGGTCCAGGTAGGTAAGATATATAAGAAAACAACAAATAGAATAGGGTATATGAATAAAGAAAGAGGCAAAGAAAAGGAAAGGATTGTAGGTGATGAATCTGATGATACGAGAAGCGTGCGTGTCTCCTAATCAAGCGGCACAGTCGGAAAGTTGTTGTCGCGTACAGTGCGCCAAAAGAAAAAATTACCGAATCGAAAAGGATGTTTTTTTAGAAACAAGCTTCCCCAGAACCGATCGATCGGAACAGATACACTTATATAATATTAAAAAAAAAAAAGCCTTGCTCCGTCGCGGGGTTATGATTGACAGTAAGAAAGGAGAAAAAGAGGAGGAAGATGATGTGAGGGGTCGAGAGACACACGGATGAACTCTTGTCCCCATGTTGGTCCGAAATAGTACTCCGTGCCCTTGTTCCTTGGGGTCTCATCCTGGGATGGAACACTACTTCCCGCCTCGGCAGGCGTCCACGTGTTTGAGACGTGCCGAGGCACGGGGTCCTCGGGCGCCCGAGAAGAAGAAGAAGAAAAGGGATACGACTTTGAAATTGTCGGTCACTTTCTGATTCAAGTTAAAGGGGAGGTCAATAATGGTGTAGTACAGTCGTAGTAGTAGTAGTTGAGAATGAGGAGAGGGTGGTCATTGGTTAATGGCAATGGATGCGTGGTCAAGGGCTCGAAGGGGCGGGGGGAGGCCTCTAAGCAACCTAACGGAAATAATATAGCTATAATATAACTAAAGCTTATACCTAAGCTTTAATAATATAATAACTCTCTAGTAAGGTTTATAACTATAATAAATAATACTATAATAGCCTTAATAAAGTTTTTTTTAAGATAGATAAAAGGCGCTATTTTTTTTTTATTTTAAAGCTAAGAATAAGAGATAAGTAA
>JABCKD010000703.1:0-21548 GCA_013186415.1 Fusarium sp. NRRL 66088 | reverse complement strand
GGGTATTCTAGTGACCTAATAAGTCGGTGGTCCTCCTCTGAAGCCGTTGCACTGCTGCTCTCCACCCCTTGTTCGTCCCATCCCCCACCAACTTCCCGTCCCGTCTTCTCCTGACTTTGTGTTGTTGCTTTGTTTGACGAGTTCTCTCAACCTACGCTGCATTGCACACATCACCAAGTCGTTTGTTTCAAACCCTTTTCTCCCAACTTTCTCTTTGTTTTCGGATACCGCGTAAATATTCTAGACCTCATCTCAGCATCTCGCCTTTTTCTTCAAGAGCAGTTGACGCAAACTCGTCCTCGCTTTCTCGCTTCATCCACATCTATACGCCTCGACCGAACTTAGTCAGTGAGCATTCCACACGACGTCAGCGCTTCAGCATTTGGGAGAGAATCATCTGTACGCCTCTTGTTCTCGACTGGATAAATCGGCAGTGATTATTTTTTCGCATTTCCGTTATCCGCTTATCCTCACCGGCCTCGGCTGGAGCGGCACATCTCTATAAACACGTTTTAAAGCCCACTTCTCCCTGACCCTAGACTTGGAACCTGGTTTACAACTTCATCTACATGCGCATCATGCTCAACCCAGTATGGAAATCACCCTCCGAGCTCGACCATCAACTTCCAAGCCATCATGACAACGACAACTCTTTGATGGGCCAGCTCGGCCTAAGAAACGTCGTCATTTTCTGCTCCACCCGTGTTTGGCGTGGAGGGTTCAGGCTCCTCCTTCAAGCATCGGCCTTGTTTTTTGCTGTGTTTTTGCTGTTTGGCCTGTTGCCTGCACGGATATCGGGCGGATCCTTTCACAATGGCTTTCTGTCGTGGGGATCTGAACCACTACCAGAAGCGAACCTGAGGATCGTGGTATTCGGTTCCCCCGACATCACGGGGAGCGCCACCGACGCCTCGCGCAGCCGCCGAACGTGGACCGAGGAGCTATGCGAAGAGGTAAGCTAAATAACAACGGGTTCTAGTTATGTATGCAACTGACACTCGGCCTAGCTCAACTGCACATCACACATCTCTCTCGTGCCATCTGGCGGTCCCAGTAAAGGTCTTGTCAACAGCACTCTCTACGAAGTGGCGATACAAAAGCTGCTCGACGTAACCCGACATACCGACGTCAATGAAAAGCCTGCTCTGGATTACAACTACATCTCAGAACAGTATCCAGCTCCTTTCCAGGTCCCGAGTCTGGCAGATCAGGTACAGGAATTCCTTGCCATGCCGTCGCCTGAAGCTACCCCTCGTGAGACATTGTGGATTTTTACTTTTGGCGCCTGGGAAATCTGGAATATGGCTGCGATGCCACGAGAACACTCGGAGGAACTTATCGAGATAATGACGGACGAGATCATCGACCAAGCCGAGGTTCTGTACCGGGCATCATTGGACCCGAAATCTGTTGCCTACTCAGACTTTTGGACCAACGCTACCGAGTCCCAGGTCAAGGAGCTAACTGCCCCTGGCGCCATTGAGAAGGTCGACGAACGCAGATTCGAGAGCTTTCGCATCCTAATTCCGACGCTTTTCGACATTTCACTCACTCCTGGCTGGAGTGGTCGACCGAAGGCGCCGTCCCCCAACAGCATAGCCGAGCAGACACGAAATGCTGCCGAACTTACCAGGCACTGGAACACAATGATTTCATTCGCAATCTCTCAGTGGAGGGAAAAGGGCACACAAAAGCCCGATGGATTCGAAGGGGATCTCGAAAAGTCGAGCAAGGCCAAGAGAGACGATACTACCAACGAGGCCGAGCATACCAACGAGACGGAGAAGGCCGGCGACCGAGTCATCCTTGCACCATACCCTCTACGAACTGGATTCAAACTCAACCCCGTCAGGCCGATTCTCGATGCCATGACAGAAGAAGAGATGCAGCGAGCAAAGGTGGCAGACTCGCTAGGGCGTGGAAGATTGGCAAGCAACGACTCGATGCGGTTCGCGGATGTCTGGACACCATGCGTCAAGGGAAAGATGGACGATCTAGTTATCGAGACGAAGCAGTTGACGGCCGAATGTCAAGCCCCCGACGACCACCTATTCTACGACTCGTTCACCATCAGCGAGAGGGCCATGAAGGGTGCGGTCAAGGCCATGGCCGAGGACGTCCATAATAACGTGTTTGATCGAAACACCAAGAAGGGCTGGTGGGGTAGAAGAATATAGACGACCAGAGGGTTGTCGATTCAGCATTGTTTCGACGTTGTGATAGTAGCGTTGGTTTGATACCCAAACATCATACGAAAGAAGGGGGGGGAATCATGCATGATTCAAGACAGGATCAGGAATCGGTGAATGGCGTTTTAGGGAGGGTCTTGGTTCATAAGTCGATAGACCTGAGGCGATTGATGACTTTGTATAACAGGAATTCGGAGCATTAGCATAGCCAACAGCTTATTTATTATGTTACATTTGACCATGGTTTGTTGCAAATTCTGTGTAAAGAAGGCTCTTTAATGTCATTTAATCCCCCCCCACTTTAAAGTTGACCTCCCCGGGCCGACCCTTGATGGGGGGAGTACCAATAGATTGGATTTGTTAGTTCAGCGCCTCTCCCGAGGTGGTTGGCGCTATCTTGATGGGACGCTAGTAATGTTTGGCTACCTACGTAGTGGTCCAAGAACAAAATGGCACACATCGCCAGCCAGCACTCCAGCATGTAGGTAAGGCTTATGAGTATGAAACTAAGCTCATGTATAGAAATTAGAATAGAAGTTGTTGATTTTATATTTTTATTTGGTCAGTTACTCTAAGTAATTTCTCTATGCCCTGATACAGTTCTCGTTGCCTTGGTGTGTACCTATATATAGGTATTATGCCTTTTTCTCTTGGTTCGGGCGGCTACCGATCCAGGCAGCGGGATCATCGTAAATGGGTAGGGTTAATAGCGAGCCAGTCGCCAATGCGGGTTAACGCATTTTTTTTCGTATTCGACTGCCGAGTGTATTATAACGCGGTACGGCATTTGCGAGTTGTCGTATCCATCTCACAGCGGAGACAATGAATGACCCTTGTAGGTACTTCTAGAAGGAAACCCCCTGTTCCACTGGTTGCAAAATGTCCGACCATCACCATCTCAAACTCAATTCAGATACGATTGGATGTGAAAAACACTCAAAGAACAACCACGCAAGGTGAACTAGACTCATTTATACGATTGATCTCTCAGAGCTCAGCCCAGTTCTCATTCGCAGGACATACTCTCTACTTCGCACGCCACGCTTTTAGAACATCAGGGCGGCGGCATTGAAGGCGAAGTCAACATCAGCATTGGTCCAATTATTGTCATCTACTGAGTGAGCTTTGTTGAAGTGAGCGATATCCAACTACACGATACCAGAAATCAAACCGGCTATGCCTGTTATACCTCGCATTGATCATCCGCGTCCGATTATAGCAGCACAGTCAGGCTCAGAGGGCATAAATCGATTCTAGCCCACGATGAAACCATGATACTCGCACACAAAACGCATCACACCCCACGGCACATGCACGGAACAAGGCAGGTATCCACGTAGCAAATCAGTTGTAGTCTGAGGTATGGCCTACCTGTGAGAAATCAAAGTCTATTCTCCAAATGCGCACAATCTTCTTTTCTTTGGGTCGCCGAATGGTTGGCGGTCAACACTCCTTCTGTGCGATCCAAGTCAAACCTTGGATGGCTCCTCTATCTCGCGCGATCAGGCGCGCTGGATCATGGCCTCACGGTCAGGACCAGTGCCGATGTACTTGACCTATTTAACTTTAGTAATTGCGGTTCAGGTCAGTATGCGCACACTCCTACCTTGACTCCGACAAACTTCTCGATGTACTGCTGGTGGTTAGCGCTACTGTTCGTTCTGCTAGCACATGTGAATATCCTCACCTCAATGTATTCGCGGGCCTGCTTGGGGAGATCGTAGTAGGTCTTGGCGTTGGTGGTCGGCTTTTGCCAGCCTGGCATCTCGTGGTAAACCACCTCAGCTCGTTCCAGGATGTCAAGATCCGCAGGGTAGGAGTCCAGTTCCTGTCCAAACAGTGAGCGTCTCCACAATGCACCATCATCTTGGCATTACTGACCTCTCCGTCGACCTTGTAAGCGATGGCGATCTTGATCGTTTCGAAAGTATCCAAAATGTCGAGCTGCAGAGCGTTAGAGCGTTTCGATGCGTGTCATAAGCATGCCAGGGGCACTACCTACCTTGGTGAGATTCAGGCTGTCGTAGTAGTTGATTGAGTTGCTGTACTTGACAACAACAAGGTCTATGTATACTTGTCAGTCGTGTTACCCAGGGGTTTGAGGTTGTGCCTACCGAGCCTGAGAACGGTCAGTAAGTCTGTCAGCAGCCAAGAACCATAACGGAAACTCACCATCCACATCGGCGTCTGCGGCCAGTCGATGTTCCCCATTCGCGTCCAATCTCCTGGAGCTTGGTACCCATCCTGAGGTTATCATTTAGCTTCAGAGTAGCTTTAGCATGGTAATTAAGACGTACTCTCCGGTGTCTTCGGTCTTGAAGGCTCCTGACCCGACACGGGTGGTATCTGTTGCCAGTCAGTAGTGAATTACGGCCCTGGAGTAATCGACATACAAGCCTTGACCACTCCAACCACCTCTGTGATGTTCTTTGGGTTCAGTGTAAGTCCACCAATAATTCCAGCAAGCGTAGTACTTGAGGAAGTGACGAACTGTATTTAATCATGAGTACTAGTGCAAACTGAAAGGCCAAGTTGACGGTAACTTACTGGGTAAGAGCCGTAATCAATATCGAGCATCAGTGCCTGTTCAATTCAGTACTATTCGTTTAGTCATAGGATGGGAACCTTACGTTTGCGCCTTCGACGACAATTTTCATGTTGCTCTGCTGTGCGGATCTCATGAAGGACACGCCGTCCACGGCGTACTTCTTCAGCTTCTCCCTGTACTCGTCGAAACGAGCAAGCTCTTCCTTGATGTCGTATTCGAACAGTTCTCCAAATCGCTTTTGATAGCCATCGGCCAAGCGTCTCAACTAATAAAAAATTAAAGGGGATAATCCTTTCCCTAGAGAGGCTAATCTTACCTTCTGTTCGAAAAGCTCGGGATTGAAGACGTCGGTCAATTTGATGCCAGTTCGCTGGGAAAGTCAGCACACAGTTCACTCCTTTGACTTGGCTATCTCTTACCGCTCTGCTTGTCTGATAGCAGGGGCCAATGCCTATGGGGGCTGTTAGAGCTCGTTGCTCAAATAGCGTCGCCAGCACGACAATGAGCGGGAGTCTCCCCGCTATCGAGATTTGGGAATGCTTGTCATGAGGCGACAGAAACAGAAAGGGATAAACTGGCATGCAGTTCTGGGGGTAGCGTACCGCGTTTTGTTGTTCCGATAGCTCCGTCTGAGGTAGGCTTTAGCTGCTGTTGTTCAACGACAAACTTGGAAACTATGGGACGAACCTCCAAGTTCCCTCTCCTCGAGACCATCCACTGCAATGTGCATGTCCAAGAGGACGTTGACCCTGTCAGAAACAAGAATCCGGTCATGTACCGCAAGCAGGCCCTTGTCCTCGAGCTCCTGGAGCTCGCTGAAGAAACTTGGGCTAGAGTCCAGAGTCAGTCTTCTTGGCATGTTCGGTTGAAGGGAGCGAGCCAGGTGAGACATCAACAAGGTATCGATGTAGTAGTCGAGTTAGGGGTGGAGGGCCAGATGAAGACTAACACGTGGAAGACGACGCCCGAACCGATGAAGTTCATGCTGTGGTACTTGTCAGCCTCGCTGTTGCCAGCTTGAACGATTATTTAACAAACCATTTTGGGTTGATCAGCCCAGAGGGCAAAAGATGGAAGCTGTCTCCATGTTAGCAACCGCCTAGTCCTTCCATGCGTGCTAGTTCTCACCTATATGAAACTCCGTTTATACTTAGCACCGATTAGCAACACAACACACACATATGTAGGAAAGAATTCGACGAACCGGACCTCGTGTCCGGCATTGTGGCCACCCTAGAGCTCTAATTAGCAGCCATTTAAACCTATATTCGTCGTCTGGTGGTGTTTTGGGGGTTGGTGGAAGTGGTTGGTGGACCGGATTCCGCCTGCGTTATGCTTACCGCGGCTCGGGCACAAAGTTGCGCGTCCCGACACTGCCCATCAACCAATTTGCCTTTCTGAGTACGCAGTATCGTTAATTCTTGAGTGCTCGGTTGTGTTGGGTCCTCCTCGAGTACTCACGCCTTCGTCGCCTGTGGAAATCCTGGTCAGTATATTGAGGTGGAACCGATATCGGCTGGGTACGGAGGAAAGACGCATTCCGGAAAAGGGAGAGAGACATACCCCATTGGGCGCCGAGAACAACAGTGATAGTCATGTTGCGCGCGCAGGATCGAGTTTGGCTGTCGTAGGTGCCGTAGCTGTGATGTAGAGAAGAAGAAAAAGATAGAGTCACGAAGTTTTAAACTGCTTCCGAAAGGTGCGTCACAGACTCAGAGCAGCCGCGTGATTTAGCGGGGTACTTGCACATTGGATGAGGGGCATTCTTCGATTATCGACGGCTTGTGGAGCGCGAGTTGACCAATGTAAATCACAGTTCAGACAGTCTTGATAAGAGATACCTCTCGAGACGAGATAGAGAGGCTACGGCAAAAGTACTTCTTAACTACCATGACAGTGATTTAGTGCCAAGAGTGCCCCTCCATCCCACCATCAAGTGCTCCGGGCTCCGAGTAAATCAGCAGCTAGGTACTGGATGAAATGGTTTGAGGCATTTTTGAATCTGTAAGGTACCAAACTGTCTGTGTCTCTGAGTTCGTCAGCAATTCGAGATGTCGACCTACGCTTTATATGTTTCGAAGCGCTCAATCCCATGACAGTTCATCCAAGGGATACTTGACGTTACTGATAATGGATGGGTTCCTATTCCTGCTATGAAGTAGGAGTACGGCACGCTATCGAGACTGAGGAAGCCCTGTTCTATGGGCCGTAGAGACTGCGTTGAAGGCTGGTTTCTATACTAAGAGTTAATAGCTATATTGAATTAATATGTTATATTGATGGATCATTGGAGAATGGAAAGCGTGAAGATCCAGAGTCATGCAGGCCGCTTCCAGTCATAGCTTAGTGCTTTAAGTCGGCTGTGTCCGAGATCGCTCCCTACATCCATGTCTGCGCAGCCATGATGAGCGGGCACAATTCAAAGCGCCAAACAATCAACAATTAGTACTCGGTGCATACCAGGGCTCCCTGGGTGATTTGACACCGCAGCTCTCTTTCCCAGCCGGCAATATTCCCATCTCCCCGTTCCTACTGTACCTACAGTCCTAGCGTAGCATCGTCGTTTTAAGGTGTCGGGAAGACCATCGTCATCATGCAGCGACGTCACCTGGACAGGGCCACCCACAAACACACCAAAAAGGACCTCACACTCCCCGGGAGATCTTTGACGATCTTGAGGCCAGCCATCCTATTGAACCAGCAATAATTAAGCATCGCCATGTCTTAGCTTCCCCCCCGCACAGCCTTGCTGATGCCCATGAGGTCACGGAGCAGAGCCAAGCCTTGGGCGTGTTCAGCAGCCATGGCCATGGATGTCGGGCGCCTGCTCTTATTGTCGCCTCTCCCTGGTGACTGAGACCTTCCCTTCCTGTCTTGCGACTTAAATAAACATCCATTTGTCTTAGTCCTCGCTGCCTGCTCCGCCTTGACGTCCTACTCCGAAACCTGACCTCAAACATCCACGCGACCCCACGACTCCTGATACAGTTCCTGCGTTCTCAAGACTCATTCTTTGCACGCGACCTCTTCGTTCTTTGCCTCCCCGCAGTCTTGAACATCACTCACAGCAGAAACCTACATCCCATATACCTGTCGCGGCCACCCGGGCCGTTTCTCCCTCCTTCACAATGCCAGGAAAAGAATTCAGCCCGTCCTCGTTTGCAGGCGACATGCAGCTACGAACAAGAAAGGCGCGCAACTTTGACAAGGTCGAGCACGACCTACCCGACCCTAGAAACCCAGCTTTACAGCGAGTTCAGACCGCGGCGCTCGCTGCTCCCGTTAACATCTCGGGATGGCTCTCCCGCCTCGCGAACCTGAACCCTTTTGGCAAGGCTGTCGATACCGGCGATATTGTCTGGCTGTTTGATAACACGGCGTACCGAAATCCAGACACGAATGAGTGGGAGGCCGAGTTTGTTGCTGCTGTGTTCGAGAATGAGCCCAAGTGTCGTGTCGCAGACATTGTATCGAGCATCGCCAAGACGTTGGGTCTTGCAGAAGATGCAGCGGAGCGTGATGTCATTGAGGAAAGGATAATTCCGTTCCTCTGGGACATTCAGGCTGCGAGAGTGTTTTGGCTTGAGCACCGTAAGAAGGAGCTGAGGTTGGGGCCGACAAGCGTCAACGGCATCACGACGAGTGTCATGCCCCTTGAGCGCTATCATAAGGGATCTGTGGTCGATGCGACGGCTCTGGTGCCTAGGGAGGTCAGGGGCATACTCGATATGCAGACCTACTATGCTGGACCTGAAGGATGGGGCATTATTTCAGGTTTGTCTTTAGCTAATGTGTCATGAGCGACCACTGACATTCTGTTTCTAGATATTGACGACACTATCAAAGTCACCATGACAAGCGATCCTCTGGGAATTCTCAAGTCCACATTTGTCGACGAACCTACTCCAGTTCCCGGAATGCCTGAGCTCTACTCGGATCTACAGTCTCTTCTGCCCCGCGACACTCCTTGGTTTTATCTTTCCGCTTCGCCCTACAACCTGTATCCACTGTTGCGCGACTTCCGTGATCGTTACTTTCCACAAGGCACACTCGTGCTGAGAGACTCGAGTTGGCGGACCGTTGCGGGCTTGCTATCGGCGTTGACGATGGGGACGGAGGAGTACAAGGCCGACCGCATGAAGAAGGTTCACTCGTGGCTACCGAAGAGGAAGATGATTGTGATTGGAGACTCTACACAATCTGATCCCGAGGCTTACGGCGAAGTGTAAGTTGCCCTGCGTTGAACCTGGTGTCTGTTACTAACGACATGGTGTAGGTACCGAGCCTTCCCCCACTGGATCAAGATGATCCTCATCCGCAAGGCCACCGATGTCGCTTCATTTGGCATCGAAGAGAAGAACCAGCCTGAGCGTTTCGAGAAGGCGTTTAAGGGTGTGCCGCGTGAGGCCTGGCATGTTTTTGAGGATCCGAGCGAGTGTCGGCGAATTGTACGCGATGTCGTTCGCAAGAGGTCGTGGTAGGCTTGTTATGGAACCGTTTACTTTGATTCAGTGGTTCTATCCTTAGTTCTGGCTTAAGGTTTGGTTGTACAAGTATTGGGTTTGCGAGGGCAAGTTTGGGTATGGGTTTTGCTGTGGCCGGCGTGTTTTGGTTTGAATGGTGCTTGTTTCTGGCAGTTCTTCAATTCCCGCCTGAGACTCTGGTTGGATAGTGTCTTGGCCTTTGAGTAGTTATTCCTGGGTAACAATAAATAACAGGTGTAAATTGTATCAAGTACAAGTTATTCGCATACTCTTTTGCAAGCTCTGGCAAGAAAAAGTCGAATCGAGGGCCATCTGTGAGCACTTCCTCTTGGAGTAACTGGATTAATGGAACATCTCCTGGCTCCGCATCAATTTGGCAATCAAGGTCGCTCGCTTTGTCTTGCGGTCGTCTCTTACAGAGACAGGCGAGTTGTGAATGAGTTTGGGAGCGAGAATGAATTTTGAGTTGGTGATGAGGTCGATATGGCGTCCGGCGATGTTGTTAAATAACCGGTAGGCAGTGGGGTAGCAGTAGGAGAGAGTATTGGAACCGTAGAGAGTAGGTATGCCTTCTTCGAAGCTAAAGTCAAGTCAGAGCCCTGGCTACAATTCGTTCAAGTCAGGTGTACTCACGCATACTTGCAGGTGGATATGATGCTGGCCGACAAATAGCACCACTCGTGATCCTCCTTGCAGTGCCGGTGAGGCGGAGCCTCGATGCCTTGTTGGCAGACGCAATGTGCCCAGCCAGGTATCTTTCGCCGAGGGAGTGCTCCTTCTTTGGTGTAAGAGAACCCAGGCTTCAGATATATGGACATATGAAAGAGAATGTGGATAAGATGAGATCTGAAGAGTTCTGTGTAGGTCATTTTTCGGATCTCTGGGGGAAGCTTCTTGAAGAAGGGGGATTTGGGTTGGTCGCGGACCTTGGAGAAAACTACGGGTGACATGGGGGATAAGTTGAAGGGAGATAATTCGGGACGATTGAGTGTTATGCAGATTTATAGTAATTATTCTCGCAAACTTCTTTTGAGCTCATAGTTCCATCACTCCCCTCAATCCTCTGTTTCCTCGTCCGACTCCTCATCCTCATCCTCAGCATAATGAAATAATGTGATATTGAATGGTGGAACTCCTCGTCCGACAGGAGCAAACCTCTCCAGCGAGTTTTTAAACCCATCGTGCAGCTTGCAGTGCAAGTCAATGCCAAGCCGGCAATGATCCACGTCAAAGAACATGTGAAGAAGCTCTGCTGCGAAGCACCCCACTAGGCTACCCATCGCCCGCTCTTGGGTTATCTCCCCAGCTTTCCTGGGGTCATAGTTCGACGACCTTTTGACTGAAAAGTTGATTCGCAGCTCCACGGGTGTCTGCCGTTTCTTCAGGGCCTTGGTGATGGTGTCGAGCTCCCTTGTCATCGGTCTCACATCGGCGTTCCCTAGAACCATGGTGTTGGAGTACACCTCGATGGATCTGATGAGGTTGGTTGGGCGGAACGTGTCTTGGAAGTGACTCATGTTGTGGCCTCCATCAAACGCAAAGACGTTGGACGTGTACAATATATATATGCCTTCTTCATACCTTGATTAGAGTTAGTCTAATGAACAATCATTCACATCAAGAAATGCTTACGCTTGCTTGCAAGTCCGAAGAATTTGCACAGCCAAACGACACGACTTATCCTTATCCTCAAAGTGAGGATGTGCGGCATCATCATTTCCGGGAATTTCTTGAACGCAGACATGATGCGTCCATCGGCGTGAAATAGCCATCGACATGTCCTCGTAAGAATTGATGTAGCGTGTCTCTTTTGAAACAACGTGGACTCGGCGATCTCCAAAGGCCTCGCGGTAGATGAAGCGGCGGATCTCGGGAGGGAACTTTGTGAAGAAGGGTGATTCATCCTGGACGCGGCTCTTGCTGAATTTCGAAACGTCGGACATTTTGGGTATGGAGAAATGCGATGTTGGAGTGTCTGGGGTTTGAGATTTGCTGTGAAGAAGAATGTTGAGTTGAAGATGTGGAAAAGAGGAGGGAGCTGAGAAAGGGCGAGATGTTAATTTAACATGCTTCAAAATATCCATTTTGGGAAAAAATGAACTTGGTATTTAGGGAGACCGAAAATGGAAGTTTATTGGTTTAGATTGGCGGGCAGCTGACCACCAGTTCTGGGCCTCAGATGTCTGTCTGCATGAGGTTATCATCAATCAACAACCTACGCCTGATCAGCAAGTGACTGCCAATATCTGAGCGTCTCCTCATCGTCATCGTTCATATCAGTCATGTATCCCTCGCTGTCATCATCATAGTAGTCGTCGCTGTAATCGTCCTAGTCGTCTTCGTCCTCATCTTCATCGTCCTCTTCATCATTCTCACTTTCATCCTTGGCAAACTCCAGCCTTTGACAATCTTCCTTTCTCAGGAACAACCCAACACCGACCTCGAACACCTTGGGCGCCCAAAACTTGAGCCGGACTCTTGGGTTCTTCATCAGTTGCTGAATGGCAGCCAGTGCCGTGTTGAAGTTGGCAAATCTCTTCTTCCTGCTCTTGTGATCCATGTCCCATCTCATACGTAGCTCAAAGTCCCCGGTCCAGTTGGAGAGCATCTGGCACATTGGCTGGATGAGACGGATGTCGCAGTAGTTGAAATCGGCGCAGATATCAAGACTCCGGACAGAGTTTTGGAAAGTGTCGGGGACTTGGTTGAAGAATAAGGAGCAGTCCTCCTGGTGGGAGAATAGCAGCTTGTTGGATTTGAACAACAATGCGGCCCCCTCGTTGTACCTAAAGTAGCAGGATTCAGTATCCTCCTCGACTCTTCTTTATTGTGAGACTCACGCCATCTGACAGGTGTAGAGCAGGTTGGTCGCCAATCTACACTTCTCTTCACCCACGTCTGAGCATCCGGAATGGGGTGACGCATCATCTGGCTGTTGGCAAGTGTACAAGAAGAAAATCGGGCCGTTTCTTTGTCGTACAGGAACAACATGGACTGAACGAGACCCAAAGGCTTCCAAGTAGATCAGACGTCGAACATCGGGGATGATTTTCTGGAAGAACGGTGAATGCTCTTGCTCGTTGAAAGGGCCGGGCTTTTCGATCCGATCCTGAGTTTCAAAGTTCATGAGCATGATGCTAAAAGGGAGCACTCGATGCTGGCTGGATATGCATCGGGGGAGGGATGAAGAGATGGGGAGGATGAGGGAGTGAAGAGAAGAGAAGAGAGATCGGATTTTGTGCATAAAATATTAGTAGAATCAAACGGAAATTGAATATGAATAATGATTCACTCTCAACAACACAAGCAAACGGAAAAGTGCATACACATAATGCCTTGATGCCCATTAACAAACAAAATGTACTTCCCGTTCGAAACAAGCACTCTCTGTTGTGTACGTCAAACATCATCTACAAAGTCAAACTCCACCCTTCCTTCAACCCAAAGTCCAGCTCTGGACGCCTTCTTGCAACTGAGTATTCCCCGTCCACCCGCCTCCTCCCCGAGCGACACCCGTACCGTGCGAAATCTATTTGTTTCTGGAAGTATAGGCAAGCTTCCATAGCTTTCTTCATCAGTAGGAGCTAGGGAATCTTGTTCAAACTGAACCCCTGCATAGAAACCGTCTTCTTCCATGTCAACTACCACACGTGCAATCTTGGCGACCACAACACTACTCCAGATACCTTCTCGGTAGGGAGCCACTGTGAGTAAGCCAATGGCTTGGCGTCTGAGCCTCGGGTTACGGCATTTTACAGCCGTGTAATACAAGGGAGATATGATGCCGAGGTCGAAAGTCACCCTAGGTCCGGTGACGCTGCGGTGACCTTCGAACGGGCCGCCCGCAGCGAATCCATTCATGTTCCACATTTTCAACGTTTGGTTGATGATGGATGCAAATTGTTCGGTGTGATTGTCAAAAGCGCATTCATGAGGGGCGAGGGTTGTGGAGATCATGATGGACGCCATGGTGTGAAACATGCGAAGCATAAAAACGCCGTAGATGGTGCGGTGGTTGGATTGGGATAGCAGGCCTTGGAGACTTGCTTCGTATGCACGTATCCAAGCTGATGAAGCTCGCTCTAGAGTGGCAAGTTGATGGATATCGCCCGGACATCTGTAGTTGTCCGATTCAAAGTCCTCCGAGAGTCGTACAGCTCCTATGAGCAATGTGTCGAGGTGATGCCCAGCTTCATGAAAGGATCCAAACGTATTTGGAATCTCAGTTGATGTCCACATGTCCTTTGTCAAGGTCGATATATTGTTTGATCCCTCCAGAAGCATCGATTGCATGTAAGCCCGAGTGAATGGCTCAGCCAAGTCAGCCTCAACTTGATACCCACAGCTCTGCGCGCGACGGACAAGAATAAACCCATTCTTGAGATGTGTCGCCGCGGCTTTGTGATTCCCCTGAACAAGCTCAAACGCAGTAGCAAGAACACAAACAATGAGCCCGTTCCGAAGCAGCCGCTTCTCAGTCCGGGGTAACTGCATTTGTAGCATGTCCAACACCTTGGCATACTGCTTGACGGCAAAGCTCTGGTCTTGTCTATTTGCCGCATCGGCACTGACATGGTTCTGCAGCAACCCGTCACAAATATTCGGAGCCCTGCTTTTGTACGCGGCACCCAAAGCGGATGCTCCGTGAAGGACAACCAACTCCGAGGCGCTTGCCTGTAGGACGAGGGATTCCCAGAAGGAAGAGGGAAAGGCGCCAGCGAGCTTGGAGGCGGCGATGATACGAAAGAATTCAAAGTGCCCCTTTTCCTCTTGAGATGCCATCGATGGTATAGGGGTGTTTAGCTTTGATAGCGATGTGCATTGGATGGGAGATGTCCTTCCTTCATCCCATATTCCATAGCCAGCGCAGAGACGACCGGATGATAGACACTTGCTGCACGATGGCTTCCCTTCATCGCACTTGATACGGCGAAGTCTATCTTGATTAGCTCATGCAAGTACATTTCCTTAGCACAACTTACTTGCACGTCTTGCAACCAGTCTTGACCTTTTGCCGTCGTCTCGGACCTAATACATCAACATCCATTTCTAACGGAAACATGCTTCCAAGACCGGTGGCTTTTGCTAGTTCGTGGCAAGTCAACGCATTTAAGTTTATACATCCACGGCAATAGCCTATCTCCGGAGACTGGCCTCGCATTTTCTTGACGCTGACTGGTCCACGAGGTTGTATCAGTATTTACACCGCAGTCTCTCTTACACGGGATATCTAAGCTCGGGAATGTCATCCAATCGGTTTACTTCTTTTGTTTAATGTTTTGTCGGCTTTACATGTAAACCGAGACATGGTAATGCCTAAACCGACGGCTTCTTCTTCATCCTTGTACTTGGGTGTGTTCATTCTATCTCCGTTAATAATCTCATCAACGCCCAAAGTTTTCTGTTGCAATGCCTGGACAAGAACCCCTCCCTCCGTCTTCTATCACGGGCGGGTGTCTTTGTGGTGCCATCAGGTACACGATCAATTTCACGGCAGAATTCCCATGGCCGCCAGTGGTGAGTCTCTCCTTGAAGACACTTGAATCACCCGCTAACTAGGCAGTCCTCGTCATGCCAGTGTACGCACATATATTCATGAATCGAGGTAATTACTGACATCTCAAGGTACCATGTGTCGCAAATGGACATCCTCCCTCATCGCCCAATTCCTCGTTCTCTCTCCAGACCAACTTACACCAGCTCTAAGCACATTCCCCACTTTCAAAGAATACACTTCCTCGCCTGGCCGGTTCCGTGGCTTCTGCAGCGACTGCGGTACATCTATAACCTGGCGTTCCGCCGACTATACCCCCATCTTTGATCTCTACCTGGGCACATTAGATGAAAAATGGCTGGTTGGTAGAGAGACGGGAAAGACGCTGGCAATTCCGAATGGGACACAGTACTGGCTACAGAACGCCATCAAGGGCGTCACCGATAAACTCAAGGGTGGTAAGGAGTATCTCACAGAAGGACCAGACGGGCTGCGAGATCTCGATTCTAAGACAACCTAGGAAGTGATGGACTCTTTTTAGCTCTGACTCTTCTTGATGCGTTGGCATTCTAGGATGGAGAGCAAGTTTGAATGGATTCCCTGATAAACGTGCATACTTAGATCGCTTTTATTTGTTACTTTTAATACTATTACTTCATTTTCAGGAATCCCCTTAGAGGGCCATTACCTAGATAATGCTTCATCCTAATATCCAATATCCTTCACCACGGAAACCTCCATCAACTCATCCACCAGCTATCTAGGCTCGCTGGATGACCCTATGAAAAGAGTCCTCAAAATCCGAGTCAATCTCCTGGTCCTCCCGATCCATACAATCCTCGTTCGCATTTACAAATGTGAGCCCGGGTTTATCCAGAGACAAACGCGGCTGGATAATCTCCTTGTCGCCCTTACCGCTCAAGACGACTTGGACTTGAACCATCTCGGCGAGCTCCCTCACTGCACGACTAAATTCCCTCTGTGCTTCTCTTCGCACCTTTTGCTTCGGTCTTTTAGGAGGAGTATCATCCAGTTCGTCCACCACGCGGACTTTTATCGGCTGGACGGCGTACCAGTGTTGCCAGCCCCTGAGCGTTGAGACCATGAGCCTGAACGCGTCAGCCTCCATCCGCCATGTCTCTTGTTCGCCGAGGTTGATCTGTAGTTCCAGGGATCGGACAAAGCGCATGTGGTCGACAGCTATAGTGTGGAAATTGATCAGATCAATCGACTCCTGAAAGAGAAACGTGTTTGAGCTGTAAAGAAGGGCGATACCCTCTTCATAGCTACAGCCAAGTCAGTATCTCTACCCGTAATAGCATCTTGAATACTCACGCCCTCTTGCAAGTCCATAAAAGATTAGTCGACAAGTACCTCCACTTGTGATTATACTCAAAATGCGCATGAGGACGAGGTCTAGTCCCAGACCTACACACACAATGAAGCCAGCCCACATGTGTAAGAGGCGGATGACCATGCCTCCAAAACTCCTCGGTCTTGTCCACGCCGCGACTATTGGCGAACATTACATGGACATGACGAGAGCCAAAGAGATGGAGAAAGATCTCGCGGCGGACGTCGGGGTAGAGCTTGGTGAAGAACTTTGAGTCGCTCTGCTCGTCGCCTGTCTCGAACCGGACCATGATGGATGATGATGTTCCGGCTTTCTTGTTGGTGGAGGAGATGTTCCCAGTTGCAGAGTTGTCGTATTTAATAGTCTTTAGGGAGGTCTTGTTGTGGAGTGAAAAACTACATAAAGCAGTAGGAGGTGAAAAGAAGACACGATGATGAGTGAACAACGACAGAATTACCAGTCTCCAACCATCACTCACTCACTCTTCAAGAGTCATTCAAACAACGACCTTTATTCACCAAATGTCATTTTCGTCTCCTTTCCACACAAAGAGACTTTATCTCCTGTGAATGCATGAGATCCAGTACAACCAAAGCCTCTTTCACCCGACACTTATACATTCTCCCACTCGATCAGATCCTCCCGTCTAGTAAATCTCCGCTCTCTGATTTCCTCCGCTCCTGACGCTGCAGGTGGTTCGACTTCCACCATTCCATCCAACTTGGTGACCCATCCGATCCTTATCCCCCGTATCTCCCGAGCCCTCAACTCGTTAATCAGAACCTCCAAGGTCTTCCTCCTCTCGACGTTGAACGTGATCTCAAAGGATACGTCGTCGTCGCTCGTGCTCAGCCATAGCATCGGTCTCAGAGCCCAGGGGAGAAAGAACCTCGTTCTCTTAAAGGGGTCCTTTATCCCGCGAACGGTGCGGCCCGACTCACGATCAAAAACTTGTCGAATTCCCTCCTCACAGCGCAGCTTCGTGGACCGCAGACATGGCATGGCTTGGAGTACCTCCCAGGTTTTTTCCCAAAGACACAGGTCCACGGCAAGGTGAATGCGCAGGTCGACTTTGCGAATGAGATCCCATCGCAGCACCTTGATACCATTCCCCCATATGTCTAGACCGATCTCTTGGCCAAAATTGAAGACGTTGGTTGAGTAGAGAACGCGCGTGCCCTCCATGTATGCCCTCTGACACGTGCCGAGTAGCGATGTGTGGTAATGATGCAATTGGAGAAAAGGGTCGATATTGACTGTCGAACAACCAAATAGATATTCGTATATCTGATTGCGGATGTCTTCGTTGAGGATGGTAAAAAATGCCGACTGGGTCTGTAGTTGAGCTGATCTAGAGGTTTTCAATGGCCCAGATGTAGCTATCTTGGCAACAAGGGGATGTTGTCGGTCCATAGTGAAGTGATAGAGTGCTGCTACACTTGCTTGCTTCCAGGTCGATAGTGAACAACAAGTAGTCAATGACGGAGATGGAATTGCTGGCGGATAAAAGATCATGTTCGACTCCATTTGGTTCCGGGCGCTCGCGCCGTTCTATACTTCTAGACAACCTTCACAACCTTCACAACCTTCACAACCTTCACAGTAGACATTTTTCATCCTTTAGACTTCTCTCATGCAGAGAGACCAGATTCAACAAAACCCTATAACGCCCGAATCCTCCAAACCCGCTTATGCTCACACAAAATTTAGGCAAGCATCTTCCTGAGAACCTCAATTTGCTCCAGAACCGTGGCCTTGCTGGTGCCGCCCTTGGCCGATCGGCTCTCGACGCTCGTCTCGTAGTTGAAGACATCGGCAATGTCCTCCTCGAATCGCTCATCGATGGCCTTGATCTGCTCATACGAGAACTCGTTCATGGGGATGCCAGTCTCCTCAGACTTGGCCACACATCGGCCCGAGATGTGGTGAGTCTCACGGAACGGCACGCCCTTGCGGACAAGGTAGTCAGCCACATCAGTGGCCAGCATGAAGGGGTCGAGCGCAGCCTTCATCTTCTCGGGGTTGACGGTCAGGGTGGCGAGAACACCGTTGGCGATCTGAATGCTGTCCGAAACAGTCTTGACGTGATCCATCATGGGCTCCAGACTCTCCTGGAGATCCTTGTTGTAGGTGCTGGGGAGACCCTTCTGGGTCATCATGAAACCAGCCATGTGACCAAAGGCACGGCCAGCCTTTCCTCGGAGGAGCTCCAGACTGTCGGCGTTCTTCTTCTGGGGCATCAGGGAGCTACCAGTAGAGTAGGCATCCGAAAGACGAACAAAGCCAAACTCGGCAGTGTTGTAGACGATGAGATCCTCAGCCCATCGAGAAATGTGTTGCATGAACATGCTTCCCCACTGAAGGAACTCGGAGACAAAGTCTCGGTCGGCAACACCACCCATAGAGTTCCAGAGGAGACCCTCAAAGCCCAGCTCCTCAGCCATCATGTCACGATCAATGTTGAAGGGGTTGCCAGCAAGGGCACCGCAGCCCAGAGGGCTTCGGTTGACACGCTTGATGGTCTCGCGGAGTCGGTCCAGGTCGGCGGCAAAGGCCAGACCGTAGGACAGCATCCAGTGGCTCCAGCGGACGGGCTGGGCTCGTTGGAGGTGAGTGTAACCGGGCATGATGTACTCGATCTCGGTCTCGGCGCGGGCGGCGATCACCTTGAGGAAGTTGACGAGGTGGTCATCGATCTTTCGAAGCTCGTCTCGGAGCCACATTCGCATGTCGCAGACGACCTGTTCATTGCGGCTGCGGCCGGTGTGAAGCTTGCCAGCAACGTTCTTGCCGATGATCTCGCCAAGTCGGCGCTCGTTGGCAGTGTGGATATCCTCCTGCACAGGTGGTTAGAACGGTGCGTCGTAGATGATTAGAATGCATCACTGACATCGACACCAGAGATTATGGTAAAGGAGTCAGTCTCCCACTCCTTCTGGACCTCAAGGAGACCCTCCTTGATCTTCTCAAACTCCTCCTGGGTAATGATGCCAGACTTGGCGTTGGCGCGGGCAAAGGCGATGCTGCCGAGAATGTCCTGCTTGTAAAGGACACGGTCGAAGAAGATACTCTCGTTGTACTTGACCATCAGGGGGTCGAGGCCGCCTAAGCTCGAGGTCAGCTCAATCCCATCATCTTTGCGACCATGATGGGAGTCATACCAGTGAATCGGCCACCCCAGAGCATGCTGCCCTCAGGCTTGGAGTCGGACGCCATGCTGCAGATAGTAAAGGGTGAATACGAGTGCGATTGAGAATCAATTGACGATCCAGTGTCACAAAGAGATGGGAAAATGTCGAGGAATGCGTTGGTTGTATGTATTGTTTTTTGAAAGGGTTGAGCAAAAGTTTTGAGCCCAGGGTTGGGGATTGCATCCTATCACATTGCAGCGCCCGCACGCACGAGATGCGTCACAAGTTTCCCAACTGTTCTGTTTTCCGAGTTACGGAGCGCTTACAAGCTGGGAATTCACCCGCACGGGCCAGATTTTGGGATTTTTGTGGGCGGGCGAACAGTCATTTTCAGCGAAATCGCTTGGTCAAAATCTACAGAGGGCAAAGGGGATTGGCCGATGCTGGCCGGCTTCCCCAGACAAGAGCTTGAGTAAAGTTGTCTGTCTTGATTGGAGGATGGTGATTGGTTGTTTGGTTCAAACTCTTTATCTTATCAGAGGTTGGGGGAGGGGGAGGGGAAACGCACAGAGCAATTCTGCGAATATTGCCCTAGAGTGGGAGGTGACACAGGAGAAGGCGACACAAGTAGAAGGCGAGAAATAGTGGCTGGAATTGTGAGTAAAACTGTAACTGAAGTTATAAACAAGATTGGATATTAAGCGTATCGGTGGTGTGCTCTTGAAGTAAAACAGGTTCCCGTCTTAACTCATTAACACATGCTCGTATGCAATTGATAGGAGGTACACATGAGGGAAGGAGATGAAAGAGAGAGAATCAACCCCATCTCAAACAAAATCACGGAGGAGCTCCTCTTGCTCCTTTCACGTGCAACAGATCTAGCCGTCGCCTAAACAAAAAGACCGGCGGGATCTGATGTCGAAAAAAATAAGCTAAAAAAAAACCCACGAGCCAATTCCGTTGGAGTGACACGGCATCGCGCACAGACCCAGGGCCGCCGCCGCCAACCTCCCCCAGGTCCAGGATGCCGGTCCCGGTGTCCAGCCTTTTCGTAAGGAGCAGCATGGGGGGAGTTGATGATGATGATGATGATGACTCGGTCATTTTAGAAAGAATACGCGAAGGGGTGTTTGGGGGATGTGTAGAGACTCTAACCAGGTGACCTTTTTTACCCCAGATTCAGACAACAAGGGGATGACACGGCGTGCATCGGGATTGTCAACCCGATGTTATTGACACCTTTTACAAGTTTACGGAAATTCGGGAGACTCGCCCTTTTTCCCTTAGGAGATGACTCGGGTTCTCTTTCTAGTGTCCTGCAGGTGTAGCTGAAATGTGAGTGTGTGTGTCTGCCTGCAGGTAGGTTGGAGATGGAGGGGGATAGGTACGTACCACCCCATCTATTATCCAGATGTAATCTCCATCTGTCATAACCAAGACAAGGCCTCGGATTGGTCGAAACGCCATCTTTGATTCAGAGATATCAACTTTTTTTGGCTTCAAACCACATGTCAAGGAATTGTTTTGATGGGATGTTACTTTTCATGCCGTGCCACGTCTTTCATTTTCTGTTACTCAATCGTTCAGATCCTGGTGAGACGAGGGAAACTGTCGACATGTGGTACTTCTTCGGGCGGGCTTGGCCGATCATGACTCCCGTCTGTAGTTGACGTTGACTTGTAGGCATCACCAACTGGAATTCCACGTCTCAAACAGAATTATTATCAATCAGCCAAGATTCTACCACTACCAGTTCCAAATCCTCATTCCCTCCCTCCCCCGTATTACTGTGCATACATACATACATACACGCGCCCCGTTGGTGCGTGTCTCTCTCGTCTGCAACCTGTGTCATACTACCCCAAGTCAGGCCTCGCTTGGATGTTCGGCGCCTTGGAACCAACATTAGCCTGTCTCGAACCATGTGCTTTGGCTGGGGCCGTTTCCGCGTAGGGCGGCTGCTAGTCCAACTCGCAAAACTAAACACGCCTCCAATTACGTAGGTAGGGTCCAGCTGAGGGAATCAACACTCTTACACGTATTTTTCTTTCTCGGATAGCACGGGCAGAGGAAAAGTCGTCAAACATGGACATCTACAGCTTCACGGTTCCGTTAACATGGTAGATCCCTCATTGGGCTTCATTCACCCACCCACTCTCGCCTCATCCATCCCACGCACGAGGCAAGAGACAAAAAAAAGGTGTGGACGATCACTTTCTTTGGCGTCAGACACACAGACGCCCATCTGTCCGCCTCCATCCCACCCGGCCGCCCGCCAACCAAAAAACCCCATGTTTCTGCCTGTCTCCCCCGGACTGCCGAAAGGGGCAATCTTCTCCCCCCCATCC
>JABCKD010000702.1:0-19822 GCA_013186415.1 Fusarium sp. NRRL 66088 | reverse complement strand
GGGTCTGAGTGCCTGAGGTAACGCATCCCGATCGACAAAAGTCACATGACTTTCACCACTTGCCGCGATTGAGCCGGGCAATTGGCATGCGCCGTTGCGGGAAGTTTTTCCAGAGCGAGAGTCTCATGAGCGAGCCCGCCTCAACCTCACAGCCGCCACCATGAAACCGGCACAGGGAGTCAGCCTAGGTCAATTGCCTAGCTACGTGCGGATATGCGTGCGACAGGCACACTCTGGCCGGCCTCGGCGCGCCACGACGGGCTTTGTAGGCCCTGAGGGCCATGGGGAGCACATCTGGGTCTTTGGACACCGGAGGACAGACCAGATCGTCTACAGCTTTGATGAGAAGCTCGACGTGAGTTCAATTGCTAATTTTACCGGCTTTGAAACGGTTTGGTGTGTGGTTATGAATTGACTGACAATATCTACAGGGCTTCCACGACCTCAAGCAACTTCCCTTCAATGGCAAAAAGACAAAACCCGCCAAGCTCCGTAAGGACTACTGGTCACCCTTCGCCCGCATCTCCTTCCCCGCTGGTCAGGGCTCCGCCGGCCGCTCCGTCTTCCAGAAGCTCCGTGAGCTCAAGCACCTGCACGAGGTGGCATGGGACAACGAGTTCCGATACAAGCGTCCCGAGGAGTTCACGGCCGCCGACCGCAAGCGGATCGCCGAGGAGGAGAAGAAGGGCAACCCCGGATACCGCCCCATTCGCACCAAGCAGGAGCGCGGCATCGCCCTCAACGCGCAGAAGCCTAACTCTGTCGCCGACATGGCTGCCGTCCTGAGCGGGTTCGGACGGGGCAACAAGATTGTGACCAACGAGGCCGCCGAGGGCGAGGAGCAGAAACTCCTGGATGTTACGGTGAGCTGGGCCAACGACCAGGATAGAGAGTACGCCGAGAAGTGGTCCGGCAATGTTACGCACGAACTGTTCGAGAACCCTACATACTTTACTGAAAAGACACCGGAAGCGACAGTGGAAGCAAAGGAGGCTCCCAAGGAAGAGAAGAAAGAGGCAACACCAACTGGAGATGCTCCGGTTCCAGAGGCGGAAGTGGTGGCACCCAAGGCACAATAGGCTACCAAATTCTAGGATATATGTATGCATGGAATGGCGTAGAGCCAAGTGGTTATTTGTATCATAAATGTACCATCAAACTAAATCCAAAGACGGTCATAAGTCATGTGCGAGCTCTGAGCTCTCCCGGGGCTTATTCCCCGGTATACAATGCAATCTGAGAGAGCAAAAGCGTGAAAACAGACCCCCAAAGTCGAAGAAGCAAAACAACGCAAAGAAACCCTACAATATGGAACCCGCGCAGCTGTTTCACCGGCAGAGCTTAAACAGGCAGAGCATACTGCTTCAGGTACTCGTAGTACGCGACGTTGTCTTCAACCGTCTTGCGGATCACCTTCTGCGCCTCGGCCCCATACTTGGCGGTCCACTCCTTGTTTTCCGATTCGGTGGTGGATGTCTTCTTTAGTTAGCTACATCAGCAAGCAAATCCAACCACGAGGAGAGCGAGCGAACAGCAGGTGTTTGACGCAGACAGACAGGTGGAGGAAAGAGGATAAAGGGGGGGCGATTCAATAAAATCGTCAACTTACCTGGGCATGAGTGCGCGGCCTGAGAGCCGAGCTCTTGATGGCATCGTTGTGGAAGCCATTCCACTTCTCAAAGGCGTTGCTGGCAAACTTGCTGTCCTGGTCATTCCACTCGAGCATCTCGGGCTTAAAGTCAATGCCCGTCTTCTCGCAGTAGAGACGGATAGTCTTCTCGGGGTTGTCCAGCAGGTCATCGGCATCGACGACGACAAGGTTGTCCTTGTCGACGACGCCCTCCTTGAGCAGATAGTCAAAGAGACGCACCAGCTCCTCGTAGCCAGCCTCGTTGGGCATGAAGTTGTAGAAGCCAGTGACCTCGTCCAGAGGCGGCACAGTGCAGCGGTAGTACGAGGGGATGGACCTGCGGGGGTGGCGGATGAGGAATGTGAACTGGAATTGCTTCAGGATCTCTAGCGGCACCACGGTTGGGTTGCCGGGCTCCTCCTCACCCAGGGATGGCGCAACCTTGGTAGGCTTGCCATCGGGGGTCATGAGGTAGTAGGCCATATCCTTGATGAAGATTCTCTTTCCCTGTGTAGTGTGTAAGTATCATGATTGATTGGTAAATATTTATCAAGTGTCATGATGGGCAACTGTGATACGCCCTCTCTCATGGTGGCGACAGCAATGCGACGATGTGACGATGCGACATGCACACAACGCCAAGAGAACTCAATTGACCAAGTCTCAGAATGGAAAACAGGGCGGCTGATTGACATCACAGACGACCCATTTCCCCTCAGTCAAGAAAGCGGGGGGTGGACGGGGAGTTCGGGGAGTTCGGAAATCGCATCAAAGTAGAGTGAACAAGAGGGGGAAACTAAGACGAACCTCTTTTCCGGCTTCCATGACTTGGTCAAAGATGTCCTTGTACGTCTTGTCGGCGAAGCCACTGCGCTCGCGCTGGTCGGCATCGTCTCTGAAGCGGTCGCTTAGAAACTCGGGGCCGTAGTAGAAGGCATCCCCAAATGGTTCGTGAACACTCTCCATGATATCGCGCCGAGTCATGAAGACCTGGTAAACATTGTCAGCATGACTGAGGGACTTTTACTCGAGGCGCAATTCCTCTTGACGATAGAGACAGAAAAATAACGCCAGGGGAAGACGCTGGGAAGCTCAATCATACCCTTTCGAAGGCCGTAGAGCATGCACGTGGGTGCGTCGCGGCGAAGATGGGGCGGGGCGCCATTTTGGATGGAAGAACCAAGAAGAAAAGGGAGAAATAGCAGACAAGTGTTGTCGTCTCAACATCAAGCTGGAGGTTGCAGCAAGAGGGGTGAGAGGAAGTGGAAAAGCTGCCAAAGCTCTGAAGCGGCAGCTCAAGCAATATAAGGCAGATGGACTCAACAAGGAGATGCTACAGAGTTTGCTCCTCCAGCTTCCGGACCATCGCCCGACTTTTAACGTTCGAGCGATGGTCCGTAGCCCGCTCCACCAGGGGGCCCAGATCTTCCCACGCTGACCCAGGGCGTGTGCCGGTGATTGATCCTCATTGAGTGCCGCGCATGCGGCGTCGACGTCATGGTGGACGATAGTCGTATCCGCCGTGGCAGCTAGGGAATTGTACGCCTCTTGTGTGCTGAATTTGCTGGCCTCTCATTGATTCCCGTTGCGTCCTTCCCACAAGACTCTCACGGGCCCTCGGCCTCTCATCCTGGTACTCGACTGCTTCTCCAATCCCGATGGCGAGGGGCCAATGGCTCCGGAAGACCCCACGCTCTAGCCCGGTCGGATGCAAGCCAATCCCAACCGAGTTGAATCCGCCAGCTTCCTGTCCCATCACGATATGTGATGGGTTCAACGCCCTGAAGGGGATCTTATCGCGTAAGCCTGCAGCTGTTTATAGGTTCGCGGTGACCGGATGGTGGGCGCTGTGGGTGGGATAGAGTCTCAACGCCGCGTGGGTAGCCCTTGGCAGGGTGGCGATGATCCCGCGAAGAACATGGGTGAAGGTGGGTGTGTGAGCTGGAGAAGTTGATAATAAGTACCTGTCGATATTCCGTCTTTTCCTCTGTCAGCTCGACACATCAGCAGCAACGGTCCGACACCGACCCAATGCGTCCCTCAATGCCTGCCAGAAGCCCTGCCCGGAATGCCTTTCAGGGCAACATCAACGAGCACGCAATAACGGGCCCCACCACCTTACGGGGAATTGTTCAATGCTTCTAGGGCAGCTTGCGAGAGCTACTGGTTAGATTGAGGGCATCCCGCTGCCCTCTCACGATATGCCCTTGCATCGCGGATATGCAACAGACGGTGGCAGTGACAGTTGACAGGAGTGGAGATGCGGCCGTGGGAGAATGGTCTGTTCTGTTTTGTTGTGTTTGTTGGTTCAGTTCAGTCAAGTTATCTGTATCTCTCCCAGCTCCCAAGCCACCTCCAGCTCTCGGCCACGCGACTAATCTTTTCCAGCGCACCTTTGACCCGCCCATCCGGATCGTCGTGCTTGTGACCCTCGAACTCGATAAAGAAGATGTACTGGAACGGCTGCACTAGGCTGGGCCTGCTGTTGATGCTGGTCAGGTTGAGGTTGAAAGCGCGGAAGCAGCTGAGTACATCCGCCAAAGCCCCTGGCGAAGTGTGAGGCACTGTGAAGGAGACGAGTGACTTGCTTCCCTTCTGAGCGATGGCGTGCTTGGTCGATTCCACGTCCCTGGGCCCGGCGGCGTTTGTGCCAAGAACCAAGAATCGAGTAGTGTTGTCCTCGCGATCCTCAATTGACTTGCCCAAAAAGTCGAGTCCGTGAAGTTCGGCAGCCAGCTGGCTCGAGATGGCCGCCCACGTCCCCGTCGTGTCCTTGCTCACAATCTCGGCCGCCTTGCTGGTCGAGCTAACCTCGAAAATTTCAACCCCCTTGAGGTAGGTGGAGATGAAGGCCGTACACTGACCAAAGGCCTGTGGGTGTGAGTACAGCCGCTGGATGTGCCTCAGGTTGCTCAGAGGCCTGGACCGCGGCTTCGAGGGTGATGGATCCATGGCCGTGGGCGTGCAAGTGCCTGATCCCTCGGCAGTGTCCTCAAGAGCCGGAGCAGGATTTTTGTGCCCCACGAGGCAGTGGTGAACGTCGACATATGTCTCGCCGTCGACGGTGATGTCCGGGTAGCGGTTGGCCCTATCGGCCAGATTATCCAGAGTGAAGACTACGGAGCCATTGGTAGAGTTCTCAAAGGGCACAACGCCAGCCTGTACCTTGCCAGCCTGGACTTGATCAAAGACGTCTACGCCGGGGAGAATCAGCGACGGGGAGTCCGAGGCGACATATCACCAATTACCTACCGTCAATGGTGACTGCTGGCTGGAATTCCCAGGTGGACTCGGAGAAGGCCTGACGAACAGCCTGCACAACCAGGTCGACACAGGTTAGTGCCATGCAACCTGCCATGGAGGGGGCGACCGTGGGATGGCCTTACCTGATGGGAGTAGGAGGCGACTGGGCCAAGGAAGCTGACGATGGGCTTGCGTTGGCTGGTCATGATGCCCTGGTGGTGAGTCGGTGTAGCCGGATGGGGTGAGACTGTTGGATCAAGAAGAAGTCGACAAAAGAGACGACAACGGTTGGGGGTCTGTGGACACTCCTGAACACCGAAAGTCGATGGCTATTCGCACAAGTGGTACGAATGACCACAGCCTGGTGTCTGTGGGTTGCAGAACAGGCGGACGAGAAGGGGGAATAGAGTTGGCGCGGGATGAGGGCAATTGGCGAGATCTTGGCCCTATTTCCTCACGCGATGCTGTCCGAGTTCGTCAAGGGGGGCGCCGGCGATGCTGAGACGTGCTCGGATTGGAGCTTGGAGAAGACGGTGGTGATGTCGCAATCGTGGGGGAGCAATGATTTTCTCAGAGTTGTGGGTTGGGAAGTTGCTAGAAAAGTACATACTAACATATTTCCGTTGAGCATCCGCAGGGCTTAGTTAATGAGGTACAAGCCATTGGCGCATGCGGGGTTCCACACGGGCAAAGCGCGAGGACAGTTTGATCACTTGATCAAATCAGAGACATGAAGTTGTAAGCCGACACTGGTCAACAGGTGAGCACAGAGATTGAAGGAATGAGGAGGTGAGTGCGATGGGATGAAAGATAGTGGAAGAGCGAGAGAGAGTCGGGAAATATTTGAAAATAGTTGATTGGTAGAGCTTGAAGACTTGAAGGTTCTCATGTGGGAACGGTAGCCATGGCCGAATCTCTCCAGCTCAGATACTCCACAATGTTGAATACCCAACTGCCATGAATGTGGATCAAAGTATAGTGGAATCTTGGGAATAGCTTCAAATTTCTGACAGACCCGTCGGTGCTTGGATTGCAAGTTCAATGAATCAACATTTTGGGCAAAAGCAAAAGGGCTAAGTGAGCCATGACCAGGGTCTGGACCGTAACCACGTGGCTAACCGTGGTGTTCCAGACCTGAGGGCTTCTGCTTGTCGTCAAAGCTTCGGGCCTCGTTTCTAGTCGCATTACTAACATGCAAGGTGCATAAGGCAAATGATGCTCATGCTCAATGCTTGCAAGAGAACCCAGGATCCGGAGGAGAATGGATGGATCAGCAGTTAGGATTCCGAGATGCGGAGCGTCAGGGCGGGACGGACCCTGTTCCTTGGGCACGTCTATCAGGAACAGAACAGCCAGCCGTCTTCTGGCGCCCTGAAGCTTCGTGACTCCCAAAGGAATGAAACATGTTGAAAGGCGGCGTCGGCTGCTAAAACAATAGAATGTTCTCTTTGTCCATTGAAGCGATCTAGCCGCGCGCGATTAGACCGAAAGCCTGTTTACCTCTAGGCAATCCAGACCATGGCTAGACTGGCGTGAGGCTCTGCATGTCTCTCGGACCGGATAGTCTCGACCCCGGGAGGTTATTGAAACAAACCAAGCCTTGCAAAGACGAGACCGCTTCTGTGATGGTCAATTCGATGGATGGCGGTCAACGAGTGGAACTCTCCCGATGGATTGTTTCACGCCGTCATTGTCATTGCAGAAGCCTTGGTCCTGCCATGTAAGCGTGCCTTAGTAAGGGCTGTCTACACGGCGCGATGTTGCGCAAGGGACGAAAAAGGGAAAGAGAAAAATCAACATGAAACGTGAAGAGGCGCTTCTGGTTGGTAGCACCACATCTCAACAAAGCCCATGGACAGATGACGAAGAACGGGATCCAGTGCATGAGAGAGAGACTCTCTCCCGCCGTCGCACGTACCAGTCTGTTGTGTTTCATTCATTCATTCCTGCTTCTCTTTTTAGCATCCGGCCTTTGTGCGTCCAATATGTGCAAGCCCATTTCCTTGATTTCTTTCAATGCAAACAAAACAAAACATACACACAGTCACTCACCGACCGACATGGGTGAAATATCCAAAGGCACGGGAGCGGTGGATTCCAACTGACAACAACGTGCTGTCTCCCCACTCCCCCTCATGCATAAGCACCTCAGCCATGGATGAATGGACGGATGGGATGGAGCTCTCCATGCACGCACGCCGATACAGAAGAAGTAAACAGGCCTCATACAGTACAGCATGTCTCCAGTGCAATGGATGCCAACTGGTCCTGCTTTTGGGGCGGATTGTCTCTCTGAAACGCCTAGGCCACAACAGTTCCCCTCGTCCCCCGCCAGCGAGCATGTTGAGTTGAGCCAGACAACTAACTGCCTCACAACTGCCTCAACTGCCTCGTCATCATGATCCTCATCATGTGCCGTCATCAGTTACGTCTTGACCGTCCATCCATCCGTCTTGTGGGAGTTGCCCCGGGTTTCTCTCCTCTTGGACGCGCTTTTTAACCCCGACGGCGTCATCCGAGTAGCCCTGGTCGAAACACGGTCGGTTTCATCCTGGGCCGGCGCGTGGCCTATCACTTGCAGCCGCCCGATCCCAGGGTCCAGGGTCTCACCGTTTCATGCTCCGACGCTCCACGAATCAGCGCGCCGCAGCCGTACCTCTGCAGAGCTGCCATTCTCCGTGGCTGCCTCTGAGCCGCCGAGCTCTTGGGCCGACAGGGGGTAGCTGGAAACCGGGATTGCAACTGCAACGCAACTGCTGGCCGGGATCCTGGACCGCCGTCTGACCATGATGGGTTGCTTTCGTGGCATCCCTCACGGGGTTCACGGCACCTCCAGAGCTTGCTTCAGGGCACGCGAGTGCTGGGCAAACCGGTGATTGCCCGTCACGCCTTGTGCCTCGGTAGGTTTCAAACGAAAACTCTGGATGACGGCCCGGACATCTCTAGACAGGACGGGTAACAGCAGAGGCCAGTTCTGGAAGGCAACATGCTGATGCTTATGGCCCCGGGGTCCAGCAGACACGGTTTTTGAAACTCCGAACGTCAGCTCAGCCTCAGCTCATCTCTCGTGCATGACATTGGCATCAGCAAACAGGACGAACAAGAACGCGGAGCGACGTCTCCACGGCCATAGATCAACAGCTAAGACGTGAGACTTGTGAATCTTAGCGGCGGCTCTGCCCTTGTCTCTTCGTCACGATCAGCACCGCCAGTGGCCATGGCTTGTGGAACTCTCTGGAACACTGGAACGCCGCGATTTGGCACCGCGAGATCAACATCAGCAAAGATCGATTGCGAGGGTCCATATTGCGCACGATGTACGTCTTTGACGGCGCAGTTTGTCGCCTTGCCGTTGCTTTGAGTATGGGGGATCCTCTCGTATTTTCCCCCATGTGTAATCTTGGCTGTTTTTGGTTGCCAACCTTGAAATGCACTCTTATGCTGTTCATGCTATCATGCAAAAGGGGATAACACAGTAGGTGCTGTGAGCATTCATTGGCGACCTGTCATACTCCATCCAGCGAGGCCTGAAGCAGCGGAAATTGTCTCCGACTCCCACTGCCACCTTGTAAACTCTTCTGGCCGCCGTCTTTGCCTTTCCTGGGCGTCTATGGATTTGCGAGCTTCCTCAGGTCCAGCGTGAATATTTACAGGGGGGCCTTCTCCTCTACCGCTGCCCAATCGACGCCGCAGCGCTGGCCAAGCCCGCCAACCTGAACCAGCCTAACGAAGGCCCCGGCGCCACCTCACCGTCAGGTACCTGCACCGGGCTGGTACTTCTGCCAGCAGACTCCGAATTATAATCCGCCGCCATTCCTGGCGCCGCCCCAGGTCTAGAGCGCTCTCCAGAGAGGTACCTGTCGCCGGGGCGGTACCTCTGTCACGACCACCGCCAGTCCCCTGTGCCTCCCCGATCCCCCTGTTCCCGGCCTGCCAAACCATCCCATCCCTCTAATACTCTCTCTTCGATTGTCTGTCCAGCGTCACTTTTCCCTCTCCCACACGACTTTGCTCGCTATATACCCTTTCTTCACTTCCTGTGAGGCGCTTCGCGTTGATCGCAGCCTTTGTTTTCGACCCTCACTTGTTTGCCCTTGTCATTACTAATAATACAGAGCAACGTTGCTCTGCCCTCTCCTCTACGCACACACGCTCATCCGTCCGTACACGCTCGAACCACCACCTCGTGAGCGACCGACGACTCTCCTGGGTCTGGGTATCCCAGCTTGATTTGGTGTCTTGAACACCACCTCTTGACGGCCGACGACGACTTACACGTCTCCCCCGAGACCGACACTCGCTTCGACTCCTTGCTTTGCTCCTCGGCAGATCTCACGATCGGCCGCCCTCTCAGAAATGGCTATGCTGGCTTCAAAGTCATCATTTCCGGCCGGGCTCGGTGCCACGCCTCTCGCTCCCGCCCCTCCTCAGCAGCCCGTAATGGTTCCACCTCCGCGAAGGGCTCCGACGATGCCCACAGCAGGTGCTTACGGCAGCCCGACCGAATCCGAATTCTCCGAACACGATCCCTCCGAATCCGTCAAGAACTGGGACGAAGACAAGGTGTGCGAGTATCTCCGAAGTGTCAAGTGCGGCGAGTATGAGAAGATCTTTCGAAAGAATCACATCAATGGCGAGAACCTCCTAGAAATGGACAAGGAAGTCCTCAAGGAAATGGGCGTCGAGAAAGTCGGCGACCGCGTCCGGCTCTTTCTCAGCATTAAGAAGTTGAGAACTAGAGCATATGCCAACGAGAAAAAGCGGAATCGGGTAGGCTACAGCAGCAATTGTTGTTTGTGCGGGACCCGTGGACTGACAGTGTCTCTAGGATTCGTTTGGTGGCCTCGATATTCACATTACCGCTCCTGGCGGCTCGCCGCGGCCACCAAACACCTCCCGAATGGTGCCCACGTCAGCCACCAACAAGAGATTCTCAAGACAGATTGACCCCTATGGCGGCCTGGACAGCGGCATGAGCAGCTCCCGACCCAACTCCCCCCTCCCTGGTACTGAGATTCGGACTATGCGGGCGCGAGGGAAGCCCTATGCTACCAGCCCGGTGAACATGCACGGGCAGAGGATAGCGGCTTCAACCCCGGGTGATCCGGCAAACCGTCTGGTAACGACCCATACCAGGAATAATTCCAGTATGGACGGTTCGCTGATGGCTGCCTTACCACAGAATCAAGAAGTTATTCGCGTCATCTCAACTGGCGGCGTCACCAAAGTGGTCAAGATAGCCAACTGCAATACTTGTGAGGAGGTGATGCGAGTGACGCTCCGGAAGTTTGCTCTGCGCGAGGATCACGAAAGGAACTACTGCTTCTGGGTCCTGGCCGGCATCGACCCCGATCCGAGCCAGACGCGACGACTTGGCGACACGGAGCTATGGCGCATCATCAAGGACCAGCGACGCCCGGAGCGGAACCGACTGATCCTGCGAAGGGTCCCGGCAGGTGAGCCAGGCGAGGCAGAGTTGCAGCGGGCTGCGGCCATCGCTATGGAGGAGGAGCAGCAGAAGCACGCCCGCGCTCTCGAGACGGTCGACAAGCGAAGTCAACTCAAGGTTCAGAAGATGCTTGGAGAGAAGTGGAACGACCAACTTCAATCTCCGCTCTCCCCTATTTCTTACCAAGACCGCGAGCGAAACCTGCACAATGCAGCCAAGGATCTAGAGCGACCTCTTTCAGTTGCCGAAACACGGCCAGAACGGCGCATGCCCGGGGCACTCCGCCAATTTGGTGGACTTCGTCCTCCTAGCGAGCTGATCGCATCTGACCTGACGTCCTACTTCCCTGATCATACCAGAGAGGACATTGATCGCACGGCCCGGCTTTCTATGAGACGGTCGACTCGGTTGAGCAAGGTCAATAGTCGGCTCAGTGTGGCTAGCAGCCTCAGCTTTGCCTCTAGTATTCAGGATGCACCCCCCATCCCAACCATTGCTGACTCGTGGCTCAACGCCAACTCACAACTGGCCAAGATCAAGCCCCGCGATTCACACATCCGACCCCCTCAGAATGCATATAACCGCGACTCGGTGACTTCGTCTATGCTAGACACGCTTCAGGAGGAATCACCGATCGAGCCAAACCGCAAGTCGTATGTGTCATTCACCGAGAGTAGCTCTGACTCGGCCGCTCTGAGCGTGACCGATCCGGAGGGCAACACGACAACGACCAGCTACTACGACGGAGATAACTCGACGGGATCTGGCTCTTTCCAGGAGCTGCAACAAGCTTTGACCAATGACGGCGATGATATCGATGAGGAGCTGCAGAGCTTCTTGGCGGGCGAATCATGGGGTGATGACAAGTGGATGAAGGGCGCGCTTATCGGCCAAGGATCGTTTGGCAGCGTGTACCTGGCCCTGCATGCTGTGACTGGTGAGCTTCTTGCCGTCAAGCAAGTCGAGACTCCTGCCCCTGGCGCCAACAGTCAGGGTGACAACCGCAAGAAGAGCATGATCGAAGCGCTCAAGCGAGAGATTAGTCTGCTCCGCGACCTTCGACATCCCAATATCGTGCAGTACCTGGGCTGCAGCTCTTCTGCCGACTATCTCAACATTTTCCTCGAGTACGTTCCTGGTGGTTCAGTGCAGACCATGCTCAACTCGTATGGAGCTCTGCCGGAGCCACTGGTGCGAAGCTTTGTTCGACAGATCCTGACGGGTCTTTCGTACTTGCACAATCGAGACATCATCCACCGCGACATCAAGGGCGCCAATATCCTCGTGGACAATAAGGGAACCATCAAGATTTCGGATTTTGGCATCTCGAAGAAGCTGGAGGCATCCAACATTCTGAGTGGGGCAAACAATAACAAGCATCGGCCGTCACTTCAGGGGTCCGTTTTCTGGATGGCCCCCGAAGTTGTCAAGCAGACATCGTACACACGCAAGGCAGACATTTGGTCACTGGGCTGCCTCGTGGTGGAGATGATGACTGGCAGTCACCCTTTCCCCGACTGTAGTCAGCTCCAAGCCATCTTCAAGATTGGAGGTGGCAAGGCGGCGCCTACGATCCCCGAGCACGCTAGCGAGGAAGCTAAGGAGTTCCTCGGACAGACGTTTGAGATCGATCACAACCTGAGACCGAGCGCGGATCAGCTGATACTGAGCCCGTTCTTGGTCCCCATCACCTAATTATGCAACCGAGACAAGGGCGCCAGCCAGTTTAGGGCTGAGCCGGGAGTTTTGGACGAATTACGAAGTGTCTGTGAATACTGTTGACACAATATAAGTGGCAGTGTGTGAGGACGTATAGGAGGACCAAGAATATTGGGGAATTGGAGATGGAGATGGACATTGCTGTCCCTGAACTGGTGTAATAGCGGTCACTGGGAAGAATCGACCCTCATCTGGCGCAGAACAAGTTGACGTGGAGAAGATGGAAGGCCTGCGCTGCTGGGATCGAAGATGAGTGGTAATCTACCTGGAGGACGTGGAGGACCAAAAAGACCAGAGTGTGTGTAATATGGAGACGATGGATGGCTGATGATATGACGTTGCGATACCACGCTCGCTTTGTTTAGAGGATTGCATGGATGCATGGATGGACGGATTGGGAGGGACGGCAGCATTTACTTAGATATCAGACACGGAGGCCGGGGATACAGGAGTTTGGTAACTAATGCGACTTGGAATGAAGACATGGATGGGACGAGACGCGGGAGACCAAGATCAGGTTGCTTTGCTTGAGGATGAGTAACACGAGAGAGACAAGAGTGACTAGGCTCTTGCAAGCGAGTGAGCGAGTGAGTAATAAAAGACAAGGCATGATACAAAAGTACATTTTGGTGTCGGCGTGACTTTGTTGGTAGGACTTTGGTTTGTTGTTTGGATGTTTGCTAGTGGTGGGTTTGAGGCGGAGTTGAACCAAGCCGCCTTTGCTGCCTTGTCTGCCTATCGACAACCCACTCACCAACCACGCGCTGAGGCTGGGGCTATCAAGACAAGGCCCAAGCAAGCCCAAACAAGCGCCAGGCCGCCCGTGACGGAATTCAAGCCATGGTTCGTTCACTCGTTCATTGCTCAGATAAAAAGCAAGACCAAGTTCACGCTGCTTACCATAGCCTTCCTTATACCACCCACACCAACAACAACACCAATACCAAGAGACAACCAACCCCAGTGGGCTTACACTGCACTGTAGAGTCAGACCGAACACGACTGCAACCTCAGGTCTTACTGACGCTGTGTTAGTCGATACATACATATACCCATCCAGAAGTCTACCTGCAGCCATGAGCTCGCAGGGTGACAGCCAGCCGTCGCAGGACAGCACCATGACACTCATGCAGGATAACCTCCACGAGGTGCTGTACTTTGCCTACGGCTCCAATCTATCGACGGAGCAGATGCGCCAGCGATGCCCGTACTCTACACCTGTTGGACTGGCGTATCTCGAAGGGTGGAAATGGATCATCAACGCCCGCGGATACGCCAACATCGTGCAACTCCCTCTAGACGATGAGGATGAAACCGACAAGGGCAAGGGAAAGGCGGTCGACGATGATGAGGAGCACGGCGTGTACGGACTCCTGTACCTCCTCCCCCCGCAGGATGAGGAGCGGCTGGACGAGTTCGAGGGCGTACCCTGGGCGTACCAAAAGTTCCAGGTCAACGTCAAGTGGGCGCACTCCAAGGACAGCGACGAGACACTGCGGGCGCTTGTCTACGTTGACGGGCAGCGCGTCGAGGAGGACGTACCGCGGGACGAGTACGTGGGGAGGATGGAGAGGGGGATCGAAGATGCTGTTGATAACTGGGGGTTGGATGAGGATTGGGCGGATACGGTCATGAGGCGGTTCTGGACTGAAGAGGAGTGATTTATTCATGTTGGATGCTTTGGTGGTGATGACGGCCATGACCGTTTTGTTTTTCTCTGGAGATGGGCTCTTGAGGATGATTTGGGACTTGTCATTTGACTTGCTTTTTTTCATCTGGTCATTTCCTTGGTTTGAGTCTACTGTCGAGTTGTCTATTTCTTTGTTATTTCCTAGCGGTTTTGATGGTTTTGATGAACACTGAGCAGTGTTATGAGACATGGATGCACCGAGACACTGGGTTTGTCTCTTTATGTTATTTTCTTATTTGACAATTATGGTTTGAGTTTTGGTGTGACAGACAAGCAATCTAGACAGAAATTTCTAAATTCTATAACGTCGGTAATTCAAGTTTTGTTGGACATCTATGTAAGATGCTCTCTGTCTTACGCTTATATAGGTAGGAATCATCATCGTGTTGCCGTGTGGATAGATCTAATATGAAAGAAAGAGCGGAGTTATAATACTACTTAGTGCTTATTAAAACTGGTAAGAAAGGTTTAAAAAATAGCCCGATAACTTTATAGTAGACTTAACGTACCTAAGAAAATAACAGCCCTAGGATAAGAAATTTGTTTTATAGGGCTACTTCCTCGTTTCCTTATTTCCTTAGTTTTTGCTAGGTAGTCTCTCCTAAGCTGCTTAGAACAGCATTATCATCGGTACTCTAACACATGTAAACGATTTACCAAATTTTTCTATTAATCTCGAAATTTCTCTCTAAAATATGACCGATCGTCAGTCATAAACCAATTAATCTTGCAGGGAAAGAGTGGTTGGTGGTGACTTCTTTGACCCTCTACCGTTCTACCCAGGTAGGTAGGTACCTACCTAGGTATTTGCTAGAAGAGGTACGTACCAACAGCGCCGGTGGACCGAAGTGAAACGAAACCTCAACTCGTCGGGAAATCATCCATCAACTTGACCTGATCAACATCCAATCACCACAAGTCTTTTGTCTTGATTTAGACTTGATATAAAAATGCCGCCTCGATTACTCATCTCATCTGCAAAGCGCGTGTCACGCCACCTCTGCTCAACCACCAAAACCGCATCTCATGATGCCCGCCGTTCTATCATAACAACTACCTCATGCCTGTCGCGCAGCTTCCCCGCCTGGTTTGCCCGTGGGGGAACATCCAACGGTCTTGTCATCCATAGGAGAGATCTCCCACCCGAGGCACAATGGTCTGACGTGCTTCCTCCTGCCATGGGCTCACCAGACTCGTATGGTCGTCAGCTTAACGGTATGGGCTCCGGGCTGTCATCGACGAGCAAGATTGTCATTCTCGGACCGCCCTCGCGTCCAGATGTGCACGTGGACTTTACCTTTGTGCAGGTTGGTATCAAGGACGGCGTCCTAGATATGGCTGGCAACTGCGGCAACATGTCGTCTTTGGTTGGGCCTGCGGCGTGGGATGCCGGTTTGGTGCCGACAGACGCAGTTGAGCAGGAGAAGGATGGCTCGCAGTGGGTGACGGTGCGGTTCCTAAACACCAATACCAACAAGGTCATGACCTCGCGGTTCCAAGTTGCCGGTGAGCCGTTGCGGTACACTCACGAGGGTGACTATGTCATGGATGGAGTACCAGGGAAGGGCTCCAAGGTCATCATGAGCTTTCTGGACCCTGCAGGTGCAAAGACTGGCAAGGCCCTCCCGACTGGGAATCCTGTTGATGTTCTGGAACTACCGGATGGGAGCAAGGTTGAGGCGTCTCTGGTTGACGTCGGCAACCCAGGTGTCTTTATCAGCACTGAGAGCCTAGGGCTGGCGAACCACATGGCCTTGACACCGGCGATTGTCGAGGCAGATACAGACCTAAAGGTACGGTTAGAGCAGATACGCCGAGCTGGAACTTCCCTCATGGGTCTCAACCCAAACATCGAAAGCGTTCCCAAGATCGTTCTCCTGTTCCCCACCAGCGGCTCACCCGAGGTCGACATTAGATGTCTCGCCTTGTCGATGGGCCAAGCACACAAGGCTGTTCCATTGACTCTGGCGCTCTGCCTCGGAACCGCGTCTCAGATTCAGGGGACTATTGCCTCTGGTCTGATTGGGGGGAGGTCCAAGGAGACGGTGACGATTGGGCATCCTACTGGGAAGGTTGACATTGGTACTGTTATACGTGATGGCAGGATTGAGTCGGCGCAGCTGTTGAGGACAGCGAGGTTTATCATGAAGGGAGATGTATATTATTGACTATGTAGTGGAGTTGGCATGTAGATAAATATTGAAGGGAGAGAGGCGCCTTGAGGTTGGAGATGACTACTTGGATGTTTCTCAGTCTACACACGATGATGACTTTCTAATCTGTTGACCTTGGCTACTGAAGCACCAAATTAGCAATCATCCATCAATATAGGTAGTCTAGTTTTACTATTCCTTGATACCCCTAGAAAAAAGACCATGAGTTCCAATATGCCGTCACGTGACTCGCATGTCTCCTTTCGAGATATTCAGACATCCGGGCTGACAACCTGGCTCAACAACCCCCAACTTCAACACAACCAAACTAACAAATCTCGACTTGGGAAAGCTTCTCTCAAGCGATCAGCTTGACCAATTACCTCTTCTAATCTTTCAATTCCTCCTTCCTCCTCGAGCAATGGCCGACACACCCGTCTCGGCCACTGACCCGGCCCATCCATACTTCCCCCCGGACGCCGTGATCCAAGGCTACATGGCCAACGACATGAACGTAACGGAGCTGATGCTCAAGTTTGGCGCCGTAACCGGAGCCGTAGTCGGATCCGCCCTATGGCTAACGACGCGGAGTAAATACCCGCTGCGCGCTATTGACCGATTCGCAGCTGCTTGGTTTGCGCTGTGTGAGTTTGGACAACAACAAAATTGACTAACCAACTACACTGGACTAACACATGTGACTTGGGAACTTTGCAGGTGGCTTCTTGCATGTTGCGTTTGAAGGTGAGACGTCTAGGAGAAACGTCTCCTGTCGTATTTGCTAAAACTGGGCTCTCTCTTTTGCAGGTTACTATCTCGTATACCGAAATCAACTCCCTAGCATGTCAACACTCTTCGCCCAGCTCTGGAAGGAATACACCCTTTCAGACTCGAGATACTTGACACATGATGTCTTCACCATAAGCGTCGAGACCATCACGGCAGTAAGTTGAAAATCCATCCATCCAAAAACCCCTGAAGGATTCACACAGCCTCAACTTTTGTTTCCTTGTCTCTCTCTAGCTCGCCTGGGGTCCCCTCTGTCTGTTCACCGTCTTCGGCATCATCCGCGGCTCCCGTAGCCGTCACGTAGCGCAGGTGATTGCGTGCACAGCGCACGCGTACGGGGTGGCACTATACTATCTGACCAACTTTAACGAGTCGCGCATGCACGGCGTCGCCTACAGCCGCCCCGAGACGCTGTACTTTTGGATCTACTACGTTGGATTCAACTTTCCCTGGGCGGTCGTGCCCCTCGGTGAGTTTTTTTCTTTTTTGAGTCAGTGTGTGGGACGATATAGCCGTTGCTGACTTGAAGGTCGTGTGTTAGTGCTGCTGCGTGATAGTTGGCGACAGATCGGCACTGCCTTTGCTGCTCTTGAGGAAAAGAGGAAGGGAGAGTGAGGCTCGACGGTTGCCCGAGTTGAGAGTGACTTCAAGGGACAGGACAGGCTCTGTGCATCGTGGCCATGACCATGACCATGCTCCTCTACTCGACAAGGATTCATCGACCCCCAAGTCTGTTCAAATCGTGCGCCCTGTCGGTCAACCAGTCTCACGTCATGAAATGTTACAGTACAACTGTATAGGCCGATGCTCCCGACCTTCTGTTGGACACACACGGCCCACCCTTCGTCAGACGAATCAACCAGCTCTCTCGTCCGCCCTGTCGAGGAAAGCATCTAGATGGTGGATGTGACAACTGATGTATCATGGACGGGGCTCCATCCCGAGATCTAGCTACCCACGAGGGTATATCAAGAAAAAAGCGAGGCCATGTCGCCGCGCCCCCTCCCCAAATTCGTCCGCCCTGTCCTGCTACACCAAGACCAACGGGCTTACCTTGGCGCCCCCTGTTTCTCTCTCTCTCTCTCTCTCTCTCTCTTTCTCGCCTGATGTCTCCCACGGACCACTCACTCACTTCCTTCTCCGCCCATCCCGTACCGTCCCGTCATGCCGGGCTCCGAGGCTACGGGTCGGTTAGACAGGATGGTGGGCCTCTGTGATAGGTTTCTTGAGGCCTTCTCCTCCTTGTTTCCCCTCTTCTTTGGGGGAGGATGTTGAACATGACACACTATTATTGCTGATACACGCCTCACTCACCTAATCAGTTCAAGTCTTTTCAAAGGAGTCATCGTCATGGTGTTTTTTGCTCGCCTCACGATGCATCTAGAGATCAGGCTAGCCTCCGAGACGGGAAAGAGAGAGAGAGTGTGTGTGTGCATGTCTTGAGGAGACTGAAAACAAAGTAACCGTCACACCGCATGCAATCTTTTCTCTTGCATCTCTTTTTAATTTGCATGTTATGTTATCGAGTCGGTGAGCGAGACGAGACGAGAGTGAGTCAATGGGCATACATACATACATATCTCTCCTGCAAGTACCCATCCCTCTCTCTAGCTCCTTGTCGATATGTCGGTAGACCTTCTACATTGGAACTCTTATGCAGCGAGTTTTGAGTAGCCTCGTGTTTAACTCATGACACCATGTTGAAAGTAAGTCTTGTGATACAAGGCACGGCACGTAGCAGATGATTTAGTCGTATCCATCAAAAGAAGAAAAGTTTTATATTCATTTCCTTATTATTAAAAGTTGGCGGCGTTGTGGAAAGCCGCTATTCAACTGTAACCCCTGTCCTGTCCACACCAACACAATTACCCCCGGTCAGCAACAAGCCACCCTAGCAACCCATGCATAAGGGCAAGGCGACCGCCTCATTATGTAGCTGGTTCGCGGCCGAACCGCAAAAGAAAAAAAACCTAGTGTCTCGTGACCATGATTATCAATTGCGTGTTCAAGTTTAGTGGCGAACGAGTAGTTATAAACTCGGATTATCATTTCAAGTGAGGCGAGAAGAGTTCTAATGGTTTGAGAGGGAGGGGATCAAGTTCAACACAAGCAACCAATTCCTATACTTTTGTTGAAAATCAAATTGTTGAATGCAACAAGTTCCCACGAGGTTACAATCAAAAGGTCAAGGCGGTGAAAGTTACACCAAAAAGAAGAAAAAAGAGGGTGCTAATGCTGCTGTGTGTGTGTGCTGCGCGTCAGGGGTAAAGCAACACTTTCGGTGTGCGATGGATGCAGAAAGTGCAAACTCAATTCAATACGGTGTGCATAAGAGAACCACATGCAGTAAGTAGTAACAATAGTCCAAGTAACAAAAAAGAATAATGCAATTGTTCAGGTAGCCTAGTTTAACACAGTTTGTCTAAAAAGGAGAGGTATCTCAAACTTTGCTTCTTGTTGTCCCCATGTCCCAAATAAACCCTTTCGCCGTACGCTACCTCTCTCACTTGTTGTTGGCCGTGAAATATCCCATGTAGTTAATACCTGTTTAAAACGTAGATCCTCCCCTTTAAAAACCGGTGACCCTTTAACCCAAGGGTGTGTGACACCCAACCCTTTACTTAGTGCATACAATCAATACATAGCACACACACACACACACACACACACACACACACACTAGGCATACAGCCTTAGTCGGCAATGTCACCGCTAGACGTCGTAGAAGCCACAGACGCGGGACGAGGCGGCGGTGGTGGCATGACGGGGAAGAAGTTGCCCGCCACGTTAATGTCGATCTCAAACTTGGGCATGGCAGAGCTGGCACCGCCGTTGCCGAACAGCGCCCCAAGGTCGTTGCCGAACGACGTCATGTCGTATGTCTCGTCGCCCAGCGTCACACGACGGACAGTGGCTCGGTAGTTGGTGTTGCCGCCTCGCATATGGGGAGCGTAGGGGGCAGGGCTCGAGGCGTTGATGAAGCTCATGGGACGAAGAGTGGCCTCGCCCGTTGCCGTCTGCTGGAGGAACGAGGCGGTTGGCACCACCTGCGCGACCATGTTCTTCTTGCCAGTTCCGATCAAGTTGAGGATGAGGAGAGCAGCGTGCGTCTTCTGTCCCGGAAGAGGGATGGGCATGGCCCTGGGAGG